>PVIH01001837.1:0-26986 GCA_004025045.1 Sigmodon hispidus
AACATGCCCAAGCAGCAAACCACAACCACTGAACAGCTTGGGATCAGAAACACCCTGGACTGACCCTTCAAACCCCAGTCCATCTATAGGAACACCTGACTCACTCTTGAGGGAGGGGGGACAAAACTGGATTTGGCCAGGAGTGAAGACTGATCCAAGCATTATTGGGCCAGTGTGACCATAGGACTGTCTGCTCCCTACCCAGGGAGGGGTTGGGGAGTTGCAGAGAAGAAAAATGATCAGATGTGGTGGGAGGGGGAAGAGACTTTCAATAAGGATATACAGGGATGGAAAAAAAAATTCAGAGGGAAAGCTGAACACAAAGAAAATATATGTGTAGTAATCTTATTTGCATTTGCACCCTTGATAAGCCATGCTTATGATTATTATCCTCTGTATAGTTATTGTTAACTCTTTGGCATTTTTAAATTCTTTTTACTGTTTTTTTGATAAATACAAAATAAAGAAGGAAAAAAAAAAGAAAGGGAAGATTGTGGTCTATATGTCTGACTACAAGAATTTATCTTAGTAAAGTTTGGAAACAAATCTCACTATTAATTTATTGAAGAGAATCAATTTCAATTTTTGTAGCCAGGTCTTGACATTAAGTATTGAGGCAAAAAGGTAGGTAAGGACACTTAGCTGCATAAAGTAGCTTCTTCCTACAAAGAGTGTGCAATCACATGATAAAGCAGGTATGTAAGTATCATGAAAATAAATACAGGTGTACAGGCATAACATTAAATAATTATAATATCATACATTCCTTTTTATAATGGAAGGGCTCTCAACATACATGCATTGTGTGTGCACATAGTGCCCCCCTACACCACACTCAAACTTGTTTGACAAACTCTAAAAGGGATTTATGAAAGAAGAATTTGTATTCGAATTGAGAAGCAAAGCTTGCATATGATTTTTAGAACTGACAATGGAGAAAACATTTCTTGCATGAGTTTTAGCTGGTATAGAATGAAAACGTAGAGCCAGATATTGAGAAAAGCTGGAATGTCAGAGAGAGGAAACAGACCACAGACAATCTCACCAAGCCAACTTTTGAGACCTAACAGAGTGAGTGCTATCTTTAAGGGTCCTTAGCCTGACTGATGTCTTCTACAGAATGAATGAATCTTTACCTTCTCCTGCCTTATATATCTTCCCTGCCCAGCTGTTTTACTTCCTGATTTAACTCTGTATCACAATCCTGGTGTTATGATTAAAGGTGTGAGCTACCACTGCTTGGCGGGCCTAGAACTCACAGAAATCCAAAAGGATCTCCTGCCTCCTGAGTGATGGAATAAAAGGCATGAGTCACCACTCTCTAACCTTTATGGCTTGATTGTGAGTGATTCTGTTTTCTGATATTCCAGACTGATTTTTATTAAATACACAGTATATCATCACGAACACTGGCATCAACAATGAATGTATGATCAAGGAAACAGAAATGTGGACAAACAGATGGATGTCAGTCTGGCTGGAATACAGACATGTTTTATGGATAAAGCAGGAGATGAAATTTGTAGGCCTCCTAAATTTGTAGAATTTATTGTGTAAGTAGTAGCTAATAATGGGGATGTTAATGCCTAGTGATGTAATCTAGGACAAACTAGTTAGAATAAGCATTGTTGGGCTGGTGGAATGGCTAAGTGGATAAAGGTATTGCTGCCAAGCTTGGTGACGTTGTTTGATCACCAGGACCTATAGGACATACAAGTTGTCCCATCACACACACACACACACACACACACACACACACACACACACAGAGTGTAATAAAAGATATTATGAAATGTATATGTAAGTTATAGTAGTCATGGATCACTATTGGTCTTTGCCTACATTTCTCTGCCTTTGTAAATCATTTCCCCGTTATCTGTGGTTTCACTTTCTGAGATGTCAGACATTCACTGTCAATGAATATGCTTAAGAGAAATAAGTAATTTGTGGTTTTTAAATTATTTTACAATTTCATTAATGTGAAGGAATCTTTAGCATTATGTATGTAAATTGTCCCTTTGCAGGGTGCCTATGTGCCACTGCTACCTTGATCATATATTTGCCTAGATTATGAGATCAACTGTTGCACTATTTCAGTGCTGAAGTTCAAGTACCCTTACCTTACTAATTGATGACCCCACTGATAAAAGTCATGGTCCTGTAAGTAGAATATGCCAATGAGATGCTGTAATGTGTTGCTGTTCAAATAGAAGGTGGAGAGGCTTCATGAGGAAAGAAGGGCTGCATTTGCTGCGGTCACAAACATCTGTATAAGGACAAATATTCTTACCATGTAATTGAAAAGAATCACAATAAATTTGTACCAGTTTTTCTCTACAGCTGTTAATTTACTGACATAATATATCAGGTGTGCTCAGGTGAGATGGTGATGGTACAGCTTCATAGGGCTTGGGACTGTCTGCTTATGGATATCCCCACTGCACTTTGATGAAATATTTTAAAGGTACTTTGTCTTTAAAATAGACCCTAATGCTGTCAACTTCTTATCTATTTCTGAACAAAAGTTATTTTCAACACATTCATACAAATGTGATTAATATATGAAGTGATACAAACAGATTTACATTGCAAAACAAAACCTCCTTTACCTTTTGTTTTAAACTTAGGCTTCCTCACCCAAAGGAACCTATGTCAGATAGAACATTTACATTGATAGGATTACATTTAAAGGTTAAAATTAGAAAACTGCTTTTGAAGTTATTGTCTTTCATTTGCTAACTTCTTTTTTGGCTCTTGGAGTGACTTTCTATTACTCACTATTGCAATTACCACTATAATGAACATGTTTGCATTGGGATACTGATGATAAGCATGTTTTTAAATTCCCATTGATTGCCTATTTTTCTCCTTTGGCAGTTTTCTGCATATTTAAAGTGGACCTTAGTCATTTTATCCCTGTTGCTGTTTCTCACCCTCTTCCTCTCTCTCTTAAGCCCTTCTTCCCAAGGTCCACTCTGACATCCAGCTCTTCTTTATGTGTAACCTATGGAGTTTAGAGTTGAATAAGCAAGACTTTCAAAACAAATTAGATAGATGTACAGAACAGTTGTAAAGATAATTCAGAAGTCCTCCATCCCCTAAACTCCTCTATCTCTCTCATCAGTGTGGCATTCTTATCATAATTAACAAATGAATACTCATGACTTTTTATGTAGGTCAGTATTTTATTTGGATTTCTTAGATTTTTACCTAATATCCCTTTTCTTACAGGAGTTTCTCCAGTGTCCACATTACACTGGAGCATCTTCATCTTCTCAGGGCAGTAACATTTTCACCGCTGACCTTTGTTTTTGATAACCTTACCACTTCGTTGCTTATCATTTTTGTTACTTTATACACATATTCATGCTGTATCTGCTAGCCTCCTGTGAACCTGGTACCCAGTGCTGGCTGGAAGAGAGCATGAGATCTCTTGAGACTGCAGTTACAGAGTGAACTGCCTTGTGGGTACTGAAAAATCATACCTAGGTCCCCCAGAAGACCATTCAGTGCTTTAACTGATGGGCCTTTTCTTTAGCTCCTAGCACTGTCTTCTTTGAGGAACTCTGGGTTGTGTAATAACAGGACAGAAGCAGTATTGCTAGATGTCTCCACTGCAAAGTCATACTTACTCTTCTTTAGTATTCTTTTTGGGTGTGTGTGGGGAACACATGGTACCCTAAGGATTTGGTAGTTATTTAGTACTTGTTAATTATTAGATAGTTGTTTAGTACCTATTTCTTGAGGATGTGTATAGTAGCTATATAAATTTCTTGGTGTTATTGTGTTTGAGAGATTAATCCCTTCTATACTATCTGTTTATATAATCACTCATATATATTCTTATAGACTCTCTGGTGTTCATTTTATAATATAGGTAATAACTCTCCATGGCTTTACTTCGTTATTTGAATCCTCCCAACTTCAGCCTTTGGCTTTTATATCTTATTGACGTTCTCTCTATTTTTTCAGTACTGCCATACATTCTGGAACTACATATTGTTCCTATTTCATCTTGTCCGTTTACTGCCCTAGTTCTTAAGTCAGATATTTTTTTTCCAGGAGCCTCTATTCCTTTATTAGGGGCGTGATAGATATTGTTGTGTTTAAACATCTGCTGACAAGCAAAAAAGAGAAAGTGGGTGGGGCAAGGAATGGGAAAGGTTCAAAACAACAATCACCTGGCCTATAACCCCAGTTAATGTAGGTTATTACACTTTATCGACATGAACATAGTGCATGTTTAAAGCTTATTTTGCTTTTAGGTTTTTTTTAATTGTTTTAAACATACCCACCAATATTCCCCTTCGTTGCCTCTTCCCATTCCTCCCACAGAGAGGGCAAGGACTTCCAGGGTGAGTTAGTTCAATGTGGCATATTCAGTTGAAGTAGGACTAAGCCCTCCCCCCCAGTATCAAGGCTGAGTAAAGTGTTCCTCTATAGAGAATGGGATCCAGGATGCCAGTTCCTGCACCAGGAATAAGTTCTGGTCCCACTGCCAAAAGCCTCACAAACTGCCCACACCATTCAACTGTCATCCACATTCAGAGGGCCTAGTTCAGTCCCATGCAGTTTCCCCAGCTGTCATTTCAGAGTCAGTGAGCTCCCAATAGCTCTTGTCCACTGTCTCTGTAGGTTTTCTCACCATGATCCTGACCCCCTTGCTCATATAATCTCTCTGCTTTTAGTTTTATAGATTCTATTCTATCTTAAGATGTCTTCATAAATAACTGTTTTGGAGAAGTTATATCAGACTTTTGTCATATAGTGAGATTCCTTTGTCACAATCTACTTTAGAATGAGTATATATTGTAATCAATAGAGTGATTACTTTAAAAATTAAGAGGAAAGTAAAGACGTGTTGGCTCAGGAGACTGGTAAAATGGTCCAAGTAGCTCTTTCATCCTGTTTATGCTAATTGAGGCCTATAGGCTCCACCTAACAAGATTCTCACTAAGCTCACACTGATAATTCAGCAATTACAATAGACCTGGCCTAAGAAATATCTTAGCAAACCCATAAGAGTAAAAATCACTTTGAGGAACTCTCCCAGGGAGCATAAAATTTAAATAAGTGAAATAAATAATTGAAATGAAACATAAAATAATGGGGAGATTTTATTATTTTAATGTCCAAAATTGAAATAAAATTGAAACAAAAGAATTTCAAAAACAAAACAGAAAAAAAAGAGGCTTATATGGACACATCTTTTTATGTGTGAATTGAAAATGTTAAAGAAAAAAGAATTAAAATAGAACAGGAATGGAATTGCTACATAATTACTTATTAGATGATCTGGATGCAAAAGCCGATATATTATTGAAGCAGAAGTACTTACAATATGCAGTTTTATGCCTTGCTAAAATACTAACAAATAAGGCTAAACCAATTTCTTTTTAGCTTTATTGTTCAACTTTTACTTTCAAGATACTAACAGAGCTTGACAGTGGTGCCACACACCTTAAATCCCAGCAGAAGCAGCATGATCTCTATGAGTTTGAGGCCAACCTGGTCGACGGAGCAAGTTCTAGGACAGGCTCCAAAACAACACAGAGAATCCCTGTGAATATATCAATATTGATATATTGAATATATCAATAAAGGAATAAAGGTGAAATCTACACAATGCAATTTTAGTCAGTGATAGATAGAAATTGAAACTGTGAAGCCCTCTGCCACAATCACTGTGACTTCATATGCATAGCATTTGTGTTTGGAGGAGATTGTTTCCTTGGAGCCATCCATCACCTCTGCCTCTAACAATACTTCTGCATCCTCTTCCAGAGAGATCCCTGAGCACTGAGAGGAGGGTTTGGATGAAGACATTCCATTTAGGACTGAGTTCTCCAAAGTGTCTGACTATACATTGTCCAATTGTGGGCCTCTGATTTAGGTCCCAACTAATGCAAAAAGAAGCTTCAAGTTCTTGGCCATCCAAGCAGTGTCGAGCATGGGTTCCATCTAGTGACGGGGCCTTAAATTTAATAAGAAAGTTTTTGATTTCTCCTAGAGTCTTTCCTTCCCTGTTGCTCCTATAGATCTCATAGGCAGCTCAGTAATGTAGGACATGGATATAGCTGTGTTGGTGTTTACCTTTCTCTTCTAGCAGTGTGAAAGAATCCACTCTGACTTCTATGGTCTTTCTTCCCCCTTTTCTGCCGGGTTCTCTGATCTCTGAGGGGAGGAACCTGATTGAGACCTTCAACTTAGACTCTCTCTCCAAATAATATCTGACTGTAGGCCTCTGGGCCTGCTCCCATCTGCGACCAGAGGAAGGCTTTCTGATGATGACTACACAAGGCATTGATCTATATAGAAGAGTATCATTAGGAATCACTTATTTGACTTCTTTCCTTCCTTCCTTCCTTCTTTCCTTCCTTCCTTCCCTCCTTCTTTTCTTTCTTTTTTGGTTCCGGTTTTATTTTGTTCTACCCTAAGTCTCTGGGTTGTTCAGTCTTTGGTTCCTGGCCATCCAGTCAATGTAGGGCATCAACTCACTCTCATGTTATAGGCCTCAAGTTGAATCAAATTTAGGAAAAAAGAAAGGTTAGGAGTTGGGGGAGAAGGGATATGGAGCAAATCTATGTAAAGTTGGAATAGAAAAAGCACTTGCTCAAATACATTGTCTGAATTTTTTCAATAAAAAATACATGGACTGTTTAACACAGTGGGTGAACAGTCTCAAGTAAGGACTAAATAATAATAATCAATTTGGTTCATTGGTAGTAATAGAAATACCACACAATGCAAGACACTGATAATAGATAAGCCTGTGTGTATGAGCTGGAGTGGGAGTTAAATATTTATGTAAACATAAGACTTTAAAAAAATCCTTCATTTTTAAAAGCAGTACACTCTAGGACAAAAAGAAATTCAGAAAAATACAAAATAATTTAAGATATATGGATGAGAAAACTATTTTTGTTGTTTATAAATATGTAGCAATTTCCAAAGTAAGCACATATTCACAAAATTGTCTAAACCAGAAATTAACAAAGATAAGAAACAATGGAGGAGTGCTGTGGTGTGGATCAATAGCAGAACATGTACTTAGCATGTACAAGGCCCTGGGTTCTACCCCAACACCAACCTACAAATGACAAAACATGGTATAATGGAATGCTGTAGAAAGTTGTGCCCAGAGGGACTACACAAAGGTTAGAATGTGTTAGAATATTTTTGGGGGGCAACAAAAAATCTAAGTATTATGCTTAGAGAAAATCAATAAAAGTGCTTTTTAAGGCAATAAAAGTAACTAGGTGATTTGATAGTGTAATTCTCAAAAGTGACAGTTATTTACACAAATTCTTAGTTTTAGCAGCTGAGGCCAGTGGAAGGCGTATTAAAACTTCCTCTGTCTGTTTTATGAAAGATTTTTGAAGACTAATGACAACTGTATATGAGCTATTCTTATAAAAATGATTATGTTATCAAATAAGTATGAAGTGAAACATTTATGGGAGAAAGAGGCAGAAAAAATAATGAAGATTTTTTTACAGTATTAATTGCTGATAATCATCTTTTAAAAACCTACCTATTTTAAGTACTTTGCTTAACTTATTGAGTGATTATTCTCAATAGATACCCATATCAATTTTACATATGAAGGATTTTTATTTAATTTTTTCTAAAATATCTCAGAGGCAATTTGTTTGATGCATTAGACACTTGACTGACAGTAAAAGTTTTCTAAAATCATTAAAATGCATCAAAGTGATGAGTAGAAACAAAACGTTTTGTGAGATGACTTTTCAAATATCATTATTTAGTCGAAAAGTAAATGAAACTCTTTGATTGCTTTTATATAATCGATAAGCTAATATCATTCTCACTTCATTCTCCATGTTTGTGCTCGGCTCTCAGAGCAATGTGGGTCACTAATGTCAGCATAAAAAGCTATTTTTTGTATGAGTTATTGGAAGTTTCTTTGTCATTGTTACTTTGCTTGACATACTGAAATTCCTTTATTTCTTTTTGTGTATTGATTTTGTTTCCTTAGTCTAGAGCTTTAACTTTTAGACTTGGGAAATATGCTCAAAGAAAAAAGATGACAGAATATTGAGATGATTATTAAATGGTTATCCAACTATTAAGACTTTATATTTAAGAAAGTAGCTTTGCTTTATATTACCTACATAACTTGGTTATTTGCATGAATCGTATTTCTCACATTACCATTCAACTTCCCCAGCTGACTTTGGTTGCTGTGTGAGTATGGGTCTAATTGATTTTTTTCAGTATAAAATTTAGTTCAGAGCTTTGAGTATTCTAGACAAGTACTCTACCACTGACCTGTATCTCTTACTGGGTTAAATTGTTTTTGAAGTAAAATTTGTACTTTAGGTACTATACTATACAATGTTGTCTCGTCAATGTGGCTAGCACCTCTGAATTACATAAAAATTGACACATAAATCTATTATTTGTGTAATTTCACATTATCTTTAATAGCCTGTCAAAAATTATCATTATATGTTCATGTTTCATGGCTTCCAGAAACAGCTCACTAAATTATTCCTTTGGTAGAATTCTACAGATGGCACCCTACATTTCATGTGTCTCACATGCAGGGCCTCTGAGAATTGTGAAGCTTTACTTCCATGCATGAGTTAGATGAAGTTAAACTAAGTGACCTTAGAGAGGGAAGAGTATATCCATAGGTATAACCTAATTATATAAGCAGTGCAATCAGAGAACTTTCTTGTCCTCATGAGAGAAGGAGCACAGAGGAGAAAGTCAGGGGGATTTGAAGTAGAGATAAGAGTTGACAAACTGTTGAAGCTTAAAGGTGGAGGTGCCACCTAAGAAGGGATGTGCATAGTGCTGAGTAGTTTGATGAAATAAAAGAAACTAAATCTGGGACTTAGACCCATACAGAGCTGTATTCTGTCAACAAACTATAGAAAGTAGATTCTCCTCCCACAGTGTCTACATAGGAGCCCAGCATATCATCACATTGATTTTGATTTTCTAATACCTTGACAGGATTCAGCAGAGCTTGCCTAGATTCCAACTACACAACTGTGAGATGTTACATGAGCCTGTATTATGCTGCTAAGGTAGGGCTTATTTGTTATTTGGCAATATGAAGCAAATAAGTAAATCAATTCAGGTACCTATTTATAATTTCAGGCACCAAAAAAGATGTCATTGTAGTGTTTGGTATTTTAGAGCATGAGCCCTTTTTGTTTCTTACATTTTATTCACATTACTTCTGTTTAAAACAAAAGTCACTCTCAGACATCAGGGAAAGGTTTATCAATATCACTAATAATAAATTGCAAATATATGAAAATACTCAATTTAATTGGTTATTAGATGAATGCAAATCAAAGCTACAGTAATATATCATCTTACTCCAGTTAGAATGGGTATAGCTAGAAGTATTATGGTAATGAAGACACAGAAAATTTAAATACTGTTGGAAGAAATGGAATTTAGTGTAATCATTATAAAAATATTTATAGAGAGATTTCTCAAAAAACTAATGATAGTGCTAGAGTATGATTTAGCTATCTTACTCCTGGGGATATATTCTATGGAAATGAAGTCAGAAAAACTAACAAATTCCTGCATACTCATATGGCTTATGACAATATTAACAGTAACTAAGATTTGTATTAGCCTCATTGCCCATTATCAGAAGAATGGATAATTTATATGTTATATTTATTCATTGGATAATTCAACTATAAAGAAAATTAAACCCTGTTGTGTGCCTAAAACTTGTATTACAGCTATTAAGTTAAAAAAAGTGTTACCCAAATAATAATAGTATTGTAAATTCTCTGTCATATTGAGCACTAAAATCAGCTGACCTGATATAGAATGGGGATTGACAGGTACTGGGAGGAGTATAGGAATGGAGGTTGGGTTTAATCAGTGTACAGTATATGGTATGCAAAGCCATCATACCAGGCCTCGTTATTATGCAGAGTCAATAAATATTAGTAAACAAATAAAATTTAATGTTTCATTGAAAATATGCACCATACAATGTAAAATCATCAGGGATTGTGTAAGTGTAACTGATTGCTAAAGTGATATAGGTAGCAAGAGAGGGCTGGTGGAGAGTGGCAACATTCAGGATTTCCAAGCCAGCCACACTCCTACTGAAACCTTTGCATTTAACTGACCAGGTATCCGATCCCAACTCCTCTGGCCTTTTTTGGTTATTTGGCTAATTTTGCCCAGGATTCTCTTTATCTGCTAAAGTCAGGGACATTAACCAGATTCAAAAAGCCATATTATAATAAGAGTTTTCTTAATAATATCCTAAAATAGCACAGCAGGCTTGCCTTTAACGGATAATTAAATGAAGTCCACAGGAAATAAGCCACTGACCAAGGTCACTGTCTGCAACTGAGAAAACAGAAACTCATAAAGATTTCAATTATTAGTTTGAATATCCTTCGCCAGGACATGGTAGAGACCACAGAAATTTGAGTAGCTTGTGTGTTTTTTTTTTAATAGTGTGAGTTGTGACACCTTATCAATTAAATGAGGGCTTGAACTCAAATTATTTTGAGAGATACATATTTATCCCTATTGACTAGGGTGTGCATAACTTAGAGCCAGGCTGTAAAATTCTCCAGACTACTAATTTCTGAGGGCTATCTTACCATCAGTCTGCCTCCCAGAAATGTCTTAATATTAGCTAGAAATCAAATCTATGGTTTTACACACTTGAAGAATACTCACACGTACCCATAATGACAGCATCCAGTCCTACATGTGTCTAATCTGTGGTTCATTCACCATTCACTATCCATCCTATAGACCCAAACCTAACAGAGATGAATAAATCTCCAAGAATATATGCTGCATGTTTAAAACTAAGCCAACAAAATAAAATTAAACAACAACAGCCAAACCCCACCTAACTTGAGTCGCTGCCTGAACTAGCCTACTTGTGTTGAAATTACCTCCATCCATTTGGCTTTATTTAAGGAATGCATCTCTTGCATGAGTCTGTTGAATCACTAGAACATAAGCCATTTCTTTGGTTAATAGGCCACTTTGCAGAGATGAATGTGGACTCATTTTTGTTCTCTCAAGTGTTTGTTGGAATATGAATTTCCACTGGGTAGAAAGATGGCTTTCTTTAAGCATGCTTGAATTTTGATGTTTTCTCTGATACATCTAAGACCCACTGAGGGAAGAAACTGAGACAGTATTTCATCTAGACAGCCATTACATGAACACTTTATGAGTTTCAAGCAAATTCAGTTATGAGAGAAGCAGAACAGAACAAAACATTTGTTCATCTCTACTGCTAAAAAAATATAACTTTGATAGAAAATTGACTCAGTGTAAATAAAGTTTAATCAACATCATTTAGTTTCCCTGTGTGAATATTTCAAATGTTAAGTATTATTTTGATTAGGCTATTATAGATGTGCTTATATAAATCATTAACATATACATATAAATGACAATATATCATCCATATATTGTGTCTAGACAATGAAGACAAACAAGGAAAAGTTTTCAGTGATCCCTGATATAGAAAACATACTCAATGAATGTGAAAAACTGTCTGCACATTATTATTTTTAAGGTTTTAATTATTAAGAAATAAAGCATAAAATGTTAAAAGACCGTCTATAAATACTACCACCTGCTAAGGTGATACAGATAGCAGAGCTACTGCTGGGTACATGAAACATGAGTAAGTGCAACTGTTATGCATAATAACTGGCTAGATAGGCCAGGCTCATCATTTGTATGATACTAATTGGTCACAGAATAAAGTGGAGAGGGGACATCCTGTGACAGCATTTTGTAAAATAGTGTAGGCCAGGAGATAAAAAGGTCCTCTTCTCTTTCTGTGACTCAGAATGCCAGGAAAACCTCTGAAGCTAAGTACCACTTGTGCCAACTAAAAGCCCATGTCCTCATTCTCTCCATCACTGTCTTCATGTGAGAAAGCACCAGGGAAAATAACTTATGATTTCCCTCCTTCCTACTCACCAATCTCTGTTCAAAAGCTCATGGATGTACTACTTTTTAAGATATATTGTCTACAGCAGTTCAAGATTAGTTGGATCTGTTGATGGTGTCCAGCTGTTAATTGGAATACCTTAGTCATCTTGGTGAATTGTTTGTTGTCTTCTTGAACTTATACACTCAAGATGATTTTACTATGAAATTTATAGTCAATAATATAAGATCTCAATAGTTGTCTGGAATGTGGGAAGAACTGCAGCATGTACTACTTCTCCTTGACCATGACTAAGTCGTGTGACTACTTCATCCTCCCAGTAAATAAAACTTAGCTTAAAAATCTTAAGCTTAATAACACAAATTCTATTCCCAAATATAAACACAGTAGGTAACTGAGTGTTATTCATTCAGTTCTTGAGTTTTACCTCTGTATCAGATATTTTGTGGAAGTAAGGCATATGGCAAGAGTAAAATAGCAAGGCATTGCTTTGCTGAAACTAAAGTTTCAGTTGGTAAAGGAGACACGTTAAATAGATAAATGATTACATACATTGATAAATACTGAAGAGATTAACAAAGGGGAAGGAAAATAAAATTTAGGTAGTGAAAGACATAGAAAGAAAAATTTTAATAACACAGTAATGGCTCATTAAGCTAGTGACATTTGAAAAATTGAAAAGGCATAGAGGGGAAGATTTAGATATATAGGAATGATTCTTCTAGGCATAGCTGGTAGCCAGTGTCAAAATCCCAAAGTGGAAGTCAGTCAGGTGCACTGGAAGAATGTTAGGGAGTTGTCATGGGTATAGTAAAGTGAAGAAGTGTGATTAAGAACATCAAACGATGAAGTCAGCAGATTAAGGAATAGCCCAGGTGCTAGGTTGTTCAGGTTCTTGAAAACCAACGAGGACGGGAGTTATTGGAGCATTTGAATGGAGTGACATGGTTTAACCCAAAATTTTAAAGGGATACTCTTTGGCCATGTTGAAAAAACAGTTCTGAGTCAGGGCTAACAAAGAGTCCTGCCTGAAGAGAATTATAGTAGTTTACATGAGATCTGATCATTGAGAATAACATACTGTACTGAGAATGGCAGGATGTCATCAGATTATGACTATTTTGAAGGAAAAACAGAGAATTTACAGATGGTTTAGATGTGAGTTATTTGATTTGATTCAATACAAGTTAAAGGCGACTCTGACATTCTTTTACCTGTTTGGCCAGAAAGGCTGAGATGCCAGTATAGAGATAAAGGCAAACCACAGGAAAACAAAACAGCATCATTAATTAAGAGCAACTTCTAACTGGTGCCTGGGAAACACTACAAGAAAGCTCACTGTAGTATTATGCAAATCCATGCTTACTGGCTTTGCATTGTATGGTTTGAGAACTGAGTACATTTTATTTTCTAGTAGTATTTACTTGATCTTTCTGTCAGTATCTTGTGTTAAATAATATTGGGTTGTTTTTTTCCTGTGATTAAAATATTCATCAGCAATTAAAGAAGAAGGTTTATTTTGGCTTCTAGTTTAAAAGAGATACAGTTCATCCTTTATGGAGGATATAGCAGCAAGGAGAGTAGATATGCTGGTTGACATGAGCAAGAAGCTGGCTGGTCTCATTGCATTTGTATTCAGGGATCAGATTAAAGTCTCAAGACCCACCTTAAGTGATATACTTCCTTCAATAAGACTTCATTTCCCAGAGATTTCACAACTTTTCCAAATAGTTTTACCAAATGGGGGCCAAATGTTGATACCTATGAGCTTGTGGGTGACATATCACATTCAAACCTCAAGACCACAAGATCCAAGGTTCTTTTGAAGATAGCAAATTATAATGCTGTTAAGAGGATTATTGCTGCTCCTTATTCAGAATCTCAAAATAATCCTTCTATATATTGAATTTTTAGTGTATCCTTTATGTCAATGTGCTAAAGGCTGTTTTCTTATATTGATGGAACCAGAAGAAGGTGGAAATCACTGTGAAGATTCCTCGAAATGCTAAAAATAGATCTGCTGTATGATCTAGCCACACCACCCTCAGATACATATCCAAAGGACTCCACATCCAACTCTAGAGATATTTATGCATCAATATTCATTTTATCTTTATTCACAATAGCCAGGAAATGGAAGCAACATTAAATGGATAATAAAAATATATTTACACAATGAATACTAGTCAGCTGCTGAGAAAAAAAATGCAATTATGACATACATAGGTAAATGGATGGTGCTAGAAGCAATTATTCTGAATGAGGAGGTTAAAATTTAAGAGGTGGAGCCTAGTGGAATATTTTTAGAATGTTAAAAGGGTTACTTGTTGGGGCTCATGAGTTCCTGTGTTTTCCTTCCATGCTTCTGTCCATGAATTGGGAAGATTTGGTTTCTGATGCTTTCACTATGATATGTACCTCAATACAAACCCCAAAGCTATGGGGCTAGAGATGCCTACAGTTCTTAACCCATGGTGTTAAAATATCACGAGGCAAAGGAATATACCTTTCCCTAAGAGCCTATGGAACTATTCTCTTTTGTTTATTATGAATATTTTGTACATTTCTTTTGTATATTATGTGCATACCCATAAGCATGCAACTACTGGTCCTAGACCGTTTTGCAAGTTCAAACTTTTAGAGAATTTTTCACGGTATAATTCTTGTTCAAATGTTTGTTTTGATGTCTCAAAAGAAAGCAACAGACTTTACACAGATGTGATTAACATATCAGCCTCCAGCCTGTCCTGTAAGGTTAAGCATTTATCGATGTGTCAAAATGATTAAAATAATAATGCAAATGCCTTTTCACCAGACGCTTCTCTTTAATCTGCTCTTATTTTTTTTTGACTGTATGCTATCACTTTTGCAGCAGAGTGCTATTTTTGTGTCAAGAAAAGATTGCACCATGTTATCAAAATTGCTTTTTGTCCAAATTCTCCAAGGAAACAAAATGTTACTATGCTGATTGTTGTCAGTTCTGAGTATTGCTCTCCCCGCTATCCACCCAGAATTGACATATAAAGAGGACAGAGCAGAAATTCTGGGGAGCAGGGGAGGAGCTGGCAGCTTTCTTATGCTTATGTTTCTAAGATCCAGAGACAAGAGAATTTACTGAAACGCCTCTGAGTCTCATGTCTTTTTGCACATATGGAATGAAGTCACTTCTGTAGTGTACCATTAGTGATGCCTGCTTTTTGGTGAGCCTCTGTTTTCTGAGTGAATGGTGAGAGTCTGATGCAGCTCAAGTAGCATCTTACGACTACCCTTATAATATAGTAGACAAAAAGAAAATAGGTGGTTTCTAATGGACTCAGTATTAAATAGATCAGGTATGGGAGAACTGGGGGAAATTGACTGGAAAAGTAGAAATGAGTGACAGGTTGCAGCATCTTTCTTGAACAAATTCCACTTGGCTTACTTATACTAAAAGCAAGCAAGCCTCCTTTTTTATTAATTTCTTTCCTTGGAAGTTTCTAGAAGATCTGAAACTTATTGTCTGATTTTTCTTTTTTCATTTTGTTTTATTGAAGCTGTTATTCATGATAGTTACACTCACAAAGCATGAACAATGCTTAGGCATTGGGGTACTGTGCAAACTACTCTTTCCAAACAGAAAATGAATAGTGAGGGTTAACTGCAGTACGAGAGTCACAACTGACACTTGGTAACTTTAGAAGACCCTAGAGGAAAGAGTTCTTCAAGTCCTTACAGCTTTGTAGTTTAAAGCACAGAAGAGCAGAGAGCCATATGGGTTTAGATTTCGGCAATTTATAAGCAATTTGGAATATATTAGGTAATTTCAAATAACGGAATATGAGAAAGATGGTGCCTTTTTTCTAAGGCTTGCTTTCCTCTTTACAAATATGTGAGAAAATATTTTATTTCACAGTAATGGACAAGGTTAAATGAAGTAAGATCTAATGTTTACTGATTATCTTGAGCATGTTAAGCTCTCAGTACATGCTCAAGAATTATATGGCCTATTGTTTCATTAAGGAGCCAATATATAGTAGGAGTGGTGTGTGTGTGTGTGTATGTATGTTTCTGAGAGGGAGCTCTTTCATTGGCATATTTTGTAAATACATGACTTTTCCCCCAAGTGAGCTGAAGCATCCATCATAGAAAAAACAATTTAGGATTGTTCCTGAAGAAATGCAAAGAGAAAGCTCAGGAGGTGGGTAAAATCCAGCCGTTATCATCTCTAACAGGAATTTTCATTGCAGAGCTAGACAGGACGCATGAAAGCCAGACTGTCAGCAAAGAGAAGCTTTATTAAAATCACTATCAAGATGCTTGGTGGATAAACTGGATCATAGAGTTTTACTTAAGGAAGGCTCTGCTCAGGCAAAGAAATATTCTTTGAGGACTATAAGCAGAGAGGGCAAGAGTCAAGACTGAGAACCTTTCTTCCTCAGTCTCAGTCCAGGAATGTAATGATGTTTTATATTAATTAAGGGGAATGAGTTGTTGAATCCATCTGTATGCTACTGCAGATAGAGAAGGGGACATCAGTGTGGAACAGATAATGGCAGGTAGAACAAGGGATTCGGATACTTTGCTTTCTAGAACATTGCTACTGAGAACAGCTAGATGGCAGCTACTAAGCTATGTCAATGACAGATTAAAAGTACAGAGTACTACAGAGACATTCCTTTGCTGCCCTGATGGAGCTCTAAGACTCTGGCTGGCAACAATAAGACAAATCCCAGGTAGGACCATGTGCAGGAAGCTATCCACCATGAGAATCATGCCCAGGCCCTTGTGGAGTTAGAGACTCTGCTGTTGCCTCTTTTGTGGTCCTATAACTCACTGTAGTCTATACACAGCCCAAACATGGAGGGAAGAAAGAAAGGAGGTAAAATGTACACTGATTGAAATTACTGGGTAGACTCTAACTAACGTGACAACACTCATTTTAGATATATCTTTTTCCTATCCAAAAATATTATCATCTGTGCTACATAGAATGCAGATGTCATGAGAAAAAAAGTGAATAAGAGAAGAGATGCTGGCATCTTTGCATTGCTGGCTTGAAGAAGAAAAAGTCCATGACCCTGTTCTGATTACTATTACAGTATTCATCATAAAGTGTAGATGGCAGTGTACCCTCTTAGGTCTGACTCACCCTTTCCTTTTATAAATCATGGTACAAAAGCTCTGGTGTAAGGGAATCTGTGCCAGACGTGCTAGTCATATCTACCTTTGTCTTGGCTGTCCTCAATCTTGATCTAATAATTAGAATGCTGGAGCTATTGGAACAGCCAAATGACACTTTAGAAAAGGAGACACAGGAGGAGAAATGTGTAGGCTGAGCTGGGACAAGGAGCACAAGATAGCTTACATGATAGAGAAAATATGCAAAAGGCTTTGAAATTGCATGAATATGACTCTTCTCCAATCTGTCCTCTGTTTCTGCCTCCTGTATTATGGGCTAAGTTTCATGTTTTCAAAAAATGTCCAAATCCAAACCCCAGAACCTATGAATGTGACTTTATTTAGAAATAGTATCTTTGCAAATGGTGAAGCTAAGCTGAGATAATTAGGTGTATTCTAGTATAACCTGGACTGTGTTCATATAAACAAAAGGAAATTTGGAGGGTGGGAAGAAGGAACAAAAAGTACAGTTCTATAGCATGAGGACGTGAGTTCATATCCCCAGTAGCCATATAAAAAGCATAGCACACTGATGAGTACCCATAATTATAGCACTAAGGAGCCTAGAAGACAGGAGAATCCCTATTGCTTGCTAACTAGTCAGTCTAGGCCAATCAATGAGTTTCAGGTTTAGTAAAAGACATCATGTCAAAACAGGATGAAACAGAACTAAGGGAAAAGCCTGATGTGGACACTTGTCTCCAAGGCACATGCACACACTTGAATATATACATTCGTGCACATGAAATACATGTGCACATATGTATTTCATAATACACACACACATACTCTCACATATACACAAAGAAAATTTGATACACATTGGCTGAAACTGTAACAAAATAAATTTTTATTGTTGCAGTCATCAATTTTGTGATAATATAAAGTACTGGATAGCTAATACAAACATTTGACCTACTTAGCATAATATTATTTCTCTTCTCTATAAGATTTTAGGTAGCTTATGAAATTCCTCAAGCAATAAAAGTAAAATGAATACTTCATGTGCTATGGGACATGTGTTCATAGATTTAAAACTACTATAAAACAAATTAAAGTCCACTTGTGTCATTGACCAGTGCATCTCTGAGCTTCCTGGAAACCAGAGCGAAAGGACTTGTACATGCAGCTATTCCAAAAGAGGAAGGATTATGTAGTTCATTAAGGAGAAAATTCTTTTCTTAGCACTAAACCCTTTTTATTATATATATTTTACATGATAGTGTGTTCAATTATTTTGTACATGCATATAGTATACTTTGATCACACTTACCACTCCATTAACCTCTGTTGTCTCTACTTTCTTATTTGATGAATTATTAACAATTTATTCTTAACTTATATTTAAAAAACATAAAATCTAAATGTACTATTTTGAATACTGTGTGATGTTTAATTATCCAATGTATATTTTGTCTAATGTACAAACCAGGTTAAATCCACGCATCTGCGAAAACGTGTATCAACTCTTTATGATTAATACTTTACCATTTCTTCTAGCTTTTTGAAATGCACATTTGAAATGATAATTCTGCGGAGTTGCATCCTTTTCTGCTACAACACACCAGAATTTTTTGCTCCCACTTAATCATAAAATAAACGATAAACCCAATGGTAAATCCATGCCAGTCAGTACATAAACCACCCTCAGATACAAGGATGTAACAAGGGAAAGCATTTCTCAAGCTGAAGTTGGTACCTGTGCACATGTAATTTCTTATTCCTTAAATTTCTACTGTAAAATCTCTTACCATGAGAACACTAAATAAGAATTAAATAGCAAGAATAGAATTCAGGTGTCACTTGATGGCCTGACTCACCCAGTCTACCTTCCGTGTGAGAAATAGCCCATCTGACTCCTGTATTCAAAGGTCCAAATGACCCTGATGAAGATCAATGGCTACTTAAGAGTAGAAATAAAGGTTCCTAGCTTGAGATCAGAAACACCCTGAACTGACCCTTCGGATCCCACTCCACCTAGAGGAACACCTGACTCACTCTTGAGGGAGGGGGGACAAAACTGGATTTGCCAGGAGTGGAGACTGAACTAAGCATTATAGGATCAATGGGACCATGGGACTGTCTGCTGCCTGCCCAGGGAGGGGATGGGGAGTTGCGGAGAAGAAAGAATGACCTGATGTGGCGAGAGGGGGAAGGGACCTTGAATAAGGATATACAGGGATAGAAAAAAATTCAGAGGGAAAGCTGAACGCAAAGTAATTTTATGTGTAGAAATTATTTGCATTATCACCCTTGATAAGTCATGCTTATGATTTTTATTTTCTTTGTAGTTATTGTTAACTTATCAGCATTTTAAATTCAATTTACTGTTTTTCTTGATAAATACAAAATAAATAAAGAAAACAAAGAAATAAAGGTTCCTCTTGCTTTCCTTTGCCTCATTCTGACTCATTTTCATATGTCAATTTTGTTCTAAATGTGCATGGCATCTTCAGAGAAGCATTAGAATATGTTTGAGAATAACACTCTGACACTGTAGCACTGAGTAGAAGGCATGGACTCAGTGAGGGGAGCAAACAGGAAAGCAGTATTGTTCTATGTTCTCTGGGAAAACCCAATGCACAATATGAAAATGAGGAAGGCATAATGTTCAGATGTCCAGGGACTGCATTCCTATTTAGAGAGCCAGACTGTTGGGGGTGTAAACAACACTATCAAAGTCTATTGTTAGAAAAAGTAGATGTGTTTATTTTTCTTCCTGCAACTTCTTGATTCTGCCTGCCAGAGCCATACAAAATAATGTATGTAATCCTTTATTTTGAAAATGTGGAAAAAAAAGAAAAAAATGTGAGTCACATTCAACTATTTTAAGGAAGATATTCAGAAAATAATATCAAGCTGTTCTGAACATAAGAGTCAAGTGCTACTTAAAAAATTCCTAGGGATTTCCCAAATTATGTTGTTATAAGTAGAGCAAACATATGTTTGCACTATTGATTTGCATCTCTCTTTTGTCACTTCAGATGAAATTGAAAAATAACTTTTGATAGTTTCTTTATACCACAAATTATGCACTTTCTCATTGTCTATTCTGAATCATTGCCATTGTAAGTTTATATTTTAAATCTTGGATATAATAAACAGTACAACTAAATTCCTAGTTTTATGAATAACAAACATGATAACTTTTCCAGAAGAAGTTCAAAGACCAAGATGAAGATTAGAATTATAAATGTCTATAATCAAAATCTATGTAACTTGTCTGTCATAGTATCAATCCCTGAAGTGGCCCTTTGGCTTCGGTACACTTAAAACTTACTTTATAATCTGAAGTTTTGTATTTCCCCAGGAATTTCAACAGAAGTGACATTAAATTTATAACCATTTGTTTGTAGGAATTCAAACTCAACATCTTAACTTAGAATATATTGAAATGTCATTGGAAAATGCTTAGGACTGTCTCCTACTATCTCTTTCCTAACTGTTTACTTTTTTATAGTTGAGATTAAGAAAGTTAAAATAGGATTCCTCTTTTTTCCTCTGTCTTTCTCTCTGTTTCTCTCTCTCTCTCTCTCTCTCTCTCTCTCTCTCTCTCTCTCTCTCTCTCTCTCTCTCTCCCCCTTTCCCTCCCTCCCACCCTTCCCTTCCCTTCTCTTCTCTTCTCTCTCTCTCTCTCTTTTTCTCTCTCTCTCCCTTCCTCTCTCTTTCTCTTATCCCCCAATCAGGAAGAACAAATACAAATAGACTTGACACATTATGCCACAACATGCATTATAGACATCCATATTTGTTCAATTTTTCTAAATGAAATTTTAAAATATTTTAACCTACTTTCCCCATTTCTCATATTGTTCATTCCTGTGATTCTAGTGTGATTTAGAAGACCATCACAGGAGAACAACATAGAGCTTCTTCTTTCTTAATGGTGCGTCATTTATATTGGGGAACATGCATCAATAATCAGTGTTATACATTGAACATATTTACTCATTTACTTCTATGCGATTACACCCAGATAATAAAGAGAATGTCATTACTCTTGCCCTTCTCTAGTGTCTTCTCTACCAGGGGGAAAAGCCTTCCTTGAAAGGTGAAAACTCTAGTGATTTATTTATTTTGTACATATAGGATTCTCAAGCAAATTGATTCAGAAACTATTCATTGTTTCTCCTTTTTCTAGCTGTATTTTTAAATGTCATCAATGTTTTTTCATGGCTCAATATTTATATTGGTCTTTTATATTGCATTATGCTCATAAGTGATATTATTATCTGCTTTTGTGTTATTGATGCAGGTACAGGATGGTGCTAGCATAGTGTTATTGTAGATAAAGCTTCTAGGGGTATTATTGTATATGTCTTCTAATGAGCTTGCTCACTTATTCCTTTTGGGTCTGTTCTTGGAGGTGAAATTGCTATAGGTCAACATGTATGTTGTGCAATATTTGCATGCTGTGTGAAGGCATATTGTTGTGACTGCTGTAATAAAAAGCTGAACAGCCAATAGCTGGGCTGGAGGTATAGGTGAGACTTTCAGGGATAGAGAGAGAAAGGAGGAGGGTAATCTAGGTATGTGTTAGATGCCAATGAGATATGGAGGGAGTCAGAATTAAAGAAAGGTAAAAAGCTATAAGGCAAAAACATAGGTTAATATAAATGGGTTAAGTTACAAAAGTTAAGGGGACATGTCTAAGCTAAGGCCAAGCGTTCATAATTAATAAGAAACCATTGTGTCATTGTTTGTGAGCTGGTGGCCCAAAGAAAAATCTAAGTGCACATGTACCTTAACTTTGCTTGCTGTTGCTGGACTGTTTCATAAAATTGTTGGTCATCATTGTGTTGACATTGACATTGCATGAAAATTACATGTTTCACATCTTGGCATTAATATAGTTAAGGTTTTTCAATTAGTCCTTTCTCCTGCCAGTTCGCAATGGTAACTGTATCATAAACCTATTCTCTTGTGAATGTGTTTCTTTCTGCATTGTGCTCTTGGAGTCAGTTTCTGATTTACATTCAGCATCAATTCCTTCTGCTTTCTAATAGTGTATTCAACATAGTCTTCATTCTAGGTCACGTTCATTTTCTATAACCTTTGGAATCAATATGATAAACTCCTCTTTATATGACTTAGAAAACTTCTAGACAAAAAACTGTAGGCAATAAGGAATGTCAAGAGCAGGCAGAATAAAACCCCATAATTGGCCATCCAAGGCTAAACAACTAAAGAAACAGAAGTCATGATTTCAACAGGAAGCAAGGGGTAGGAGGACATATGGGAAGGTGAAGAAGGAAAAAGGGAAGAGTGAAATTATGAATCTGAGTCCTCTGGAAGAACAACCAGTGCTCTGAACCACTGAGGTATCTCTCCAGCCCCAAGTCTTGTATTGCATTTGGTTGGAGAGGCAGGACATATAAGTTCCTCTGTTTTTATATGAGTACATTTATTTTACCTGAACATAAATAGCTTGAAGTTATGATCTGCTTGGATATAAATATTTTCTTCTCTGTTTAAATCCTAATATAAAAGAGAGATGATAACCATTTTAAATTTATTTGCATCTCTTGAGGCAATGGTTTTATATAGTGGTTTTGCTTCAATAGATATCTGTTGATTGCTTTCGAGAAAACAAGTCCATTATTATTCCTGAAATTATGTTATGTGTTAAAACTCTCACTTAAACAGCACTATTTTTTACCATGGTGTTGCTATACCACACACTCAAAATATATCCATTTTTTCTGAAAAGCTGTAATCACAAAAGTTCTATCAGCCATTTACTAATGTTCAACTAGGTGTGTGAACATGTTTTAAAACAGCAAGATGCTTAGAGGCTCTACACATCTAAGAAAAAAAATTGTCAGTCTTTCTATTACTTCAGATTGCTACTTGACCACATGAACTTCTGAACTTTAAATTGAAAATAATAAATATAATTCAATGATGATTGATATCATCTTATAAATTATTCAGCATGGAGGAAATAACGTTAGCTTTTTGAGAGTCTGTCTCTTTTTTTTCCTTCTTTCTTTCCTGTTTGTTTAATATCTACAAATTATAATCTATAGATTGGTATCTTTGCTCATTTCTTTCAGTTAGTAATAATGACTTGAGGGGTCCTGGAGTGGTTAGAGCTATTCTATTTTTAAAGACTTAAGTCTGAGCATTTTTATTGTAAGTGTAACTATTTTATTCATTTTTGGCACCATATCAGGCCTTAAATAAAACCTTTATAAACTTACTTGTGATCATATATTGAAGATAAAGTTGATAAATATTATGATTACAACCTACAGATGAATCCTGTGAATGCTATTGGTGGCCTTTATAGCTTCTATGGAAATAGTAAGTTTGTCACATGAATTTGAAGGTGGAAATTAGGGGAGAAAAGAGGGTGCTTACTTGAGTCATTGCTTACGTTGGAGACTATCCCAAATTATCTCATTCTAAATTCATTTAAAAACATATGTTGGGTCAATAGGATGGCTCAGTGGGTAAAAGATACTTGCCACCAAAGCTGTTGATGCAATTTTGATCCCCTTAATGCTACACGCTTGAAGTAGAGAATCAACTCCCCCAATTTTTTTTAACATTCATAGGCATGCCATGACACAGTCATTCACACACACACACACACACACACACACACACACACACACACACACAGAGTACATGTAATAAAATAATATCTTATTTCCCAAGTCAAGTACATAAACAGTATTGCTTTTTACCAGCCTGCCAATCATATTAACAGCCTCTTTATGCCAAGCTTCAAATCAGACGATTTATTGAATGACATATCTTTGCAGATAAACTTACAAGGCAGAGACTTTGGCGATTAAAAATAAATCTGGTATTTGAGCTCCCTTAGGTGATCTAAAGTATATTCATATTATAATAAAAGCTACGCTAGAAGTGAATCAGTCTAATATCAGCAATGAATATGGAGCTCTTCAGAATAAATGGAATAGTGTTTTGTTTAACTAAAAATTTTATTTACAGAGTATGTGCCTGTGATCCATTTGTTAGACATACATCATCATCACCATCTGATCCTATATAATAACTGCAGACAGATAAGAATTATAGCCCTAATGCTATAATTGCATAGGTATTGTATCACTGTACCTGATATAATAATTTTATCTATCAAATGAATGAGTCAAAAGTATTTCAATGTTTTCTTTTAATTCACTAAGCCACAGGGCAACAGAGTCTGTTCTAAATATTATTACCACCATAACTCAACAATGAAGAGATTTAAAAAAACCCAGCCTCAAGCACATGGGAGAATGGCTTTTAAAATTTGTTTCAGTACAACCCCTTCAATTATCATATTATATTCTTATTTTCTACTTTTCACTGTGGTGAGACAGAGCGTATGTATACAATCATGTACATATTTTTCAATGTTAGAAAATCATTGATGGTCACATATATCAGGGGACATGGATGCCTTACTATGCCTCATCTAGGGAATCACTGTAACATATTTTGGAACATTTAACTGATTGCAGTTTCAAGTTTTACACACGCTACTTGATGTTTCTCTTCAAATTACTTTGGAAGCACACTGCTCTTTTCTTGATTACATAGTTAAAGATGTGGCTAAATCTTAAAGTGGAGGGGTGCTATGTAACACAGAGTTTTCCAGCTTTTCTTTAAGATATAGAAAGCACAGATTCCAAAAAAGCAAAAAAGGAAAAGAAGAAAACTTGATTTATAGCTCAATAAGGAAAACTGTGGAATTTGCAAGAAAGGAAGCAAGCAAATTTGCGAACAGCTGCAAGCGAACATGATGGACGGACCTTCTGTTGCTGGCATTGCATTTGCTCTGTGTGCAGCTGTAGGGCAAAGCATCCACAGCTTTCCACTCAAATGCATCATGACATTTTAAGTGTTAAAGTGAGCCCACTGGTGACCAGCTGCTGGGATCGCAAACCCAGATCTGTCCCAGTCCTTCTAGGTGGTTAGGAGCAAGACTGAAGACAGTAAAGCGGTGTCCTTATCCTGAGAGGTGCCAGTGGTTCTGAGATTACAGAAGTCCCTGGGGAGGATGCTTTTAAGCAGGGGAGCAAGACTCAGACTCTAAGTAAAATGCTGGAGTCAGGTCTCATTTAATTGGGTGAAATTAGAGAGGCCAAGAGAGTAGTTGTGGAATAATAGTACACTATTTCTGGAAGAAAACAAAGCTTAGGGATATGACCTTGTAGCCACCAGTGACCTGATATCAGTATACCCTCCTGCTTGGACTAGAATAATGGTGGATGAATTTGCATAATAAGACCTAGGAAAAACTCTTAAGAAGACACAGAATAGGGCACTCAACCTTAGGAGCCAACAGTTGTACTGATAACTGCTTATTTTTCATGAGCCATTTATATATCCCTAAGTATGATAGACTGCTCTTCAGCCTCATCCATATTGTTTTTCTTAAGCAGTTTATTAAGCATTTTTTGTTGCATTCTGTGACTGTGTCTAATTCAATAATGTACAAGTAGTACAAGTATTTCTTAAATAGGGAGAACACTACCAGCCCTCCCCCCCCCTCACACACACACCTTGCTACAGAAAAAAGAGCACCATTGTTATCTTAAATGGGATGAATGGAAAATTCCAAAGTGATAAATATGATTCAAGAAATAGATGAAAATGAGCTGAACCTCTGGAATTACAATTCTAAATTTTAAGTGATGACTTGGATGAAAACTCTGTATCTTGAAAAGAGGTTGGGGAATGATGTAAAGTTGCATATTCTGTTGTTCTAATGTTCTCAGGCATGGAATTATCAGGAGTAGAACAAATGCTCTAGAAAGTCCTGTGAACTTTAGAAGGTGGTTGGGAAATAGCCCTTAAATATGGTGGAGATTTATTAAATTAAGATTACCTCAAGCTTAATTTTTTATATTTACCAAGCACCAAAGCTAATTGACATCTTTGACTCCTGTGAGACGCAAAAGGTTGGAAATAAAAATTTCAAAATCTGAAGTTAAAAAAAATGAAAAATCTGAATGAAGAGCCAATCACTTAGGAATAAGAAACAACATCTTCATATTTAAATATCTCCTACTGAGCAAAATGTACTCTCCAGCATTTCATAAAAATTGTAAATAAAAAAAATACAAAAATTGTAGAGATAATAAAAAATAAAATAAACAATGCAATACATAAAATACTTTATGTCATTTATAAAGAATTGCTGAAATTTTTTTTTTCCTTTATTTTGTATTTATTAAAAAAAAACCACAGTAAAAAGAATTTAAAATGTGGAAGAGTTAACAATAACTATATAGAGGATAAGAATGATAAGCATGGCTTATCAAGGGTAGACATACAAATAAGATTGCTACACCTATATTTTCTTTGTGTTCATCTTTCCCTCTGAATTTTTTTTTTTCATCCCGGCTGTTTTATATGTGTATCTATATACATTTACACACGCATGTGTGTGTGCAAATAATTATATATAGTCAGCTCTCTGTAATACACCAGTGGGCTTCATATTCATATAATGAGAAAAATAGAAGTTTGAAAACATTTGTAAAAATAATCAAACTGTATCTGAAGGTATATGAGGTTTGTTTTTTTTTTTACTATTCCCTAAACTACAATGTAATGGTTGCTCCTGTGGCATTTATATTAGTCAGATACTATAAGTGATCTAGAGAAATATTTAAGTATATAGGATATTTTTATAAACATATGTATCTATTATATTTGCATAACACGTGCAAATTCTTATGTCATTTTATAGAAGGTTCTTGAGCATCCATGAATTTTGATCTCCCTGATTAGAGTCCTGGAAAATTTCCTTGGATACTGAAGAATGACTAAAGTTAGGTTCACATGTACTATCTCTAGAAAGACAGGCACAACAGTAGTTCTTTCTGGGGAAAGGAAGCTGGATCTTAAAGGAGAAGTAAA
>PVIH01001837.1:27086-214646 GCA_004025045.1 Sigmodon hispidus
ATATATATATATATATATATATATATATATATATATATATATATATATATATATATTTAAGATGTCAAAAATTATATGAGTTTTGAATTGCTTTATTCTTATAAAATTTACATTCAGGTTATTTTATGGTGTTTTTTTTCCAAATTAATTAACATATTTTTAATTTACTTTACAAAAAACCCACAGTTTCCCACTCTCCTCTTCTCCCATTCCCCCCCCCCGACTTTCATATACCCACCTCCCCTTCCATTCCTCCTCTGTCTTCATTCAGAATGGGGCCAGCTTCCCATGGGCTTAGGCAAAGCATAGAACATCAAGTTGAGATATGACTGGTAAATGTAGGTAGAGTTTCCTGTCCCAACCACCCAGTCTCAAATAAACACAGTGAAGCTTTTGTTAATTGCAAAATGTTTAGCTGATAGTTCAGGCTTATTACTAACTAACTCTTACATTTAGATTAACCCAGTGTTATTAATCTATGTATGGCCACATGGCTCGAGGCTTTACCAGTCCTCTAGCATCTTGCTTCTTGACAGCTCTTGGCATCTCTCCTGACTCTGTCCTTCTTCATCTCAGTCCTCAGTTTGATTGTCCCACCTAACTTTATCCTGCCTTGCTTTTAGACAATCAGCTTAATTATTAGCCAATAAGAGTAATACATATTTACCACTATAGAAGAATTATCCCACAGTACTTCCCCCTTTCTGTCTAATCAAATGGGAAGGTTTTAACATTAAGACAGTAAAATAACATACAATGAAACAATTATTGCAAAAATTATAGTTACAATATCCAGTCTATTCATATTTGATCAAGTCAGAGAAAACATTATCCAACCTATTTTGGTGAGTTCAAAGTTTTATATCTAATTTATCCTTTCATCATGACTAAAAAAATTATACTTATGACTCTAGTCTTCAACTCCATCGAAGACTCCAGAATGATGCAATGTTACCTAATCTGACAGATTTTGCTGGGAATCATGAAATTTTGAAGGACTATCCTACCTGTTTTGGCAAAGATTGGCATTCACCTTTCTTGTGTTCTGCTATATTAAATCTGGCCTAAGTAATCCAGAATGAGGAACAGGCTCCCAAAAGCCAGCTAAATGCCAGCGGCAGGTCCTGATCTCACTCGTAGGAGCCTTACATACAGACTAAGCTAGTAACTTTCACACACATGCAGAGGGCCTAGGTCAGTATCATGCAGGCTCCCTAAGTTGGTCCAGAGTCCATGAGCTCTCAGGAGCTCAGGCCAGCTGTCCTTGTTATGACCTTGACAATCCCAGCTCTTACAATCCTTTCTCCCTTTCTTCATGTGTTCTCCTGGCCCAGTGCTTGGCTGTGGGTCTGCTTCCATCAGTTACCTACTTGGATAGAATACCTCAGAAGTGATTTTTTTCCAAGTGTTTATCAACAAAATAATTATATATCAGTGTTCATAATTTAGATATATCAGCCTAGAAATACTTTCAATGACTGAAATGACATTTACCGATACTTTTAGTCATTTCAACAAGGTAACAGAATAAAGATATCTGATGACAATTAGGGTAGTAACCAATCTTCTTACCGGAAAAGACCATTTCAGGCATTCTCTCCACTGTAGCTAGGAATCTTAGCTGAAGTCATCCTTGTAGATTCCTGGGGATTTTCCTGGCACCAGGTTTCTCCCTTACCCCAAATGGCCCCATATAGGGTATGTATATAGGTGTATCCAGATGTCTTTTTATTACTCTCCCAGTCCATCCTGCCCCCAACCTGACTTTCATGCTTAGCCTGCCCAACCTGCTCCCTCAAATTATAATTGCCCCACCTACCTTGCTGCCCCCATTTTACCCAGGAGATCTCTTCTATTTTCCCTTCCAGGGAAATCCATGCTTCTGCTTTAGGGCCTTCTTTGTTATCTAGCCTCTCTGGGGCTGTGGATTATAGGTTGGATATCCTGTACTTACTCCTAATATCCACTTATGAGGTCTGGGTAACCTCACTCAGAATGATTTTTTCTAGTTCCATCCATTATCCAAAAATTTTATGAGGTAATTTTTTTTTAAGCCTGAGGAATACTCCACTATATAAATGTACATTTTCCCAACCACTATTTGGGTAAGGGTCATCTAGGTTATTTCTAGCAACATTATTCAAAATAGCCAGTGTTTGCTTTTTAAAGGCAGAATATGAAATATATAATGAAGATAATTGGGGAGACTATGATAATTAAAGTTTTGCTCAATATAGCTAGAGTTTTAATTAATGATTTTTATTACATTTTAAAGGATATATATTTTATTCCCTTAAGTTATTAATGTGCTTCTGCAATAAAAAAGAACATAGTCTAATAATAATATAAAAATTGTCCACTTTCAATGAAATATTTAATATTTAAATTAAATATACTTATTTAATATTAGTGACCTTGCTATCTGTAACTATGTAAATAAGAAAAAGTATTTCAATAAATAAATTTTACAGGACAAAATAATTATATATCAGTGTTCATAATTTAGATATATCAGCCTAGAAATACTTTGAATGCCTGAAATGACATTTACCTATACTTTTAGTCATTTCAACAAGGTTTTATTGATGAACACTTGGAAAAAAAAAATCACTTCTGAGGTACTCTATCCAAGTTTGTTGTTTCTAGTGTTGATTAAAGGAAGCAAAACACTCTTTGTGTACTTCAGTTTTCTCTAGGATGTTTTTCTTTGTTCTTTTGATATCCTTTGTTAGGACTTGATCAGAGACAATTTAAATATTGAGCATACTTGTATTTTCTTTTCCTACTGATAACACCATGAGTTATAAAGGTACCATTCCACCATCGTTAATTTATTCTGACACGTGTGACAAATTCCTAAGCAGGTGTTTCTTTTGAAAGACTCCTGACTTACTGATATAAAATACTAAATAACCAAATACAACTAGCTCTTACGGTTAATTATTTTTAAATTTATGAATGTTTAATTAAAAGCTTTATAAACATAAAATTATCATATAATATTTTATTCATGATCATATTATTTTAAAAAGTAATGGATGTTTCTTGGATCCTAATGTATTTTATTTTAAAGTTATCTATATAAAACACTGTTAATCTGCTTTCCTTCTTATTTCTACTCAAAGTCCTTAATGATTGCTTATTGCTTTAGCTGCTTTTATAACTCTCATTAATTATTATAGCTTTTTACTGCGTGAATAATAAATATACATACCCAGGGATAAATTTCAAAATATAATAATTTGCTTGAGAAGGTCCTCATTCATTAGATTTGTCATGCTCTATGGGAATGTAAACACTCAAACAGAAGCAGGAAATTCCAGTGGCTGCCAGATTTTATTCCTGATATTAAACTGTTGATGAGCACTTATATCTTCATCAGGTAATTGTTCAAGCTTGTGAGTGTCAGAAGTAACCCTAGTGTAGGAATCTAGCTTTTGTGCTACCAATAGGCTACAAATGAACTTGGAGATACAGTGTGGGATTGGAGAAGCACAGCATACTCTGTAGGCAGGGTGGAAATTCAGTCTCTGAGAAACACTTTGGGGTAGCAATAAGTAGAATTGCTTTTGTTTCTTTTCAGTGAGGAAATGAATCACACAAAAATGCAGTGAGCATGTCTTCTTTTCAAGTCAGTGAAATATCTTTAAACAAAATGAGAGCTTCTCCACCCAAAAGCACAGTTAACCAGCTAGCACAAAGGTGAATCGTTTCTTCTGGTCAACCACTCATTGTCAGGCTCTCTAGAAGAAATATGGGTGCACTAAAGGCTAGAATAAGAACGGTTTTGTTTTGTTTTTTATGTTTCTGGAGTGTTTCCTGATTTGTGACAGTTGTCTCGTTTACATGGTTCCATAGTTTGATGGACCCTAGGAAAAAGCATCAACCACTTGTGTTAGCATCGTCTTGTTATTATATTTCTAGTATGACACCTTCCTTCCATTCCCTAATTCTGTATCCTGAGGCACAAGCTTCTCAGGGTAGGTAACTCAGTAAGTACTTCAAGTCCATGTCTCTGTCCATAGATGATCAAGTGGTCTTTTAGGAATCCCGAGTTTTTGAGAGCATCAACTAGAATTCCATTTTAGGATGTTAAAGACCACAACTGCATAATGCCTCCAGACTGTTTTTAGCTCAGATGTTTCTCCAAGCAGCTCATTGCTTATGAGGGGCTTTTTCTGCCCTGCACTCTATGCATTGGTTCCCCTTCCCCCAAACTGCTGATCTTTTCCTTTCTACTTTGCATGGCCAAGTTTCTACAGATGCCAAGGCAGTCTCTGTGACCTCTCTTGTAGGTCTTCATTTATAACTAGTCAGCAACCTTCTTTATATTTAATTGCAAAGACCAGGTTTGTATGTATATTACAAACTGCTGTAAGCAGAATTGTGTCTGAATCTGACATGAACTTGCACTCTGGTGATGGTTATATCATTATTTATGTTCACAAATTTTTAATTACATTTTGAAAATGGAATTTAGAAGAAATGAGGAACGTCCATCAAGTGTTTAAATATGCCAAACACTTTGATTGTTCTTGCATAGTTTTTACTTTTGAACATATGAGCCTAAGTTTCAAAATTCTCATTCAGTGTGAGCTTTGGGAGGAAGTGACTTTAGGAGCTCATATACTGCCACAAAGGCTAAGTGCCGTAGAAGTGTTTGGCACATGTGAGAGCAGACAGGCCTGCAGCGTGAAGCTGCATTCTGCCAGGAATTGATGTAAAGGAAATCAGCCCCACCTGTTGTTCAGATTCATTGTGCTTACATTAAGAGGAATAGTGTGCCTAGAAGCATCTCAATATAGGTGTTTCTTCAGTGCAGGACATTATAAAAATAAGCTGTGTCTTCTAACCAAGCATTTGATGGTGGAGAATATTACGTGCTGACCCATACTGACCAAGTAAGAGAGGTTGGGATAAGAAGTGTTCTGAGAGCGCTGTCAAGTTCTAAAATGCTTATTGTCTTTCAGGTTATACTTACTGCGGTGATGCTTTGCTTTTTTCATTAATCTCCTATTCTGTTCTGAGGCTTTACTTACTACATGTTATATCATGTAGACATCACTGCTATTATCTGTAGAATTATATAATCCACAGGACTTCAGGGAGTAGTTAAGGCACTATAATAACTAGAATATTTGCTGACTTCATCCCATAGCTTCTTAGTCTTTATTTGTTTCTTTTAGCTTTTGGTTGTTATACTGACATTATTCTCAAATAACCTAAATCATTGAAGCTTATTTCATGGGTTTTTATAAATGGAAGCAATAAAAAATTTACTAGGTCAAACTACCTTTTTTTTCTTAGATACTTCAGCATGGAACAACCATCAGAGAACCTAAAAAGATGTAAACATAGAGTTGTGTATCAAATGTTCATTTTTAGTACTATTCTCATAGCAACTGAGCATGGTTTACAGTCTTCAACTTTGCTGTAGAATGTCAAGGCACATGATAAAAGTGGGACTTTGTCCAAAAAATTACATATTTTAGAAAGTAATTTAATCCAACAATCATCATTTAGCACTTTTCATGGCCCAGACACTCATCTTGAGAAGAAATCATCCTTTATATTTAAAAATAGGTTGTTATAGATTTCACTGTAGCCCTGAGTCTAACCCTTCAACAAGGACCAGAATTTAGAAAAGACTAATAGACTCTGTTTAGGAAGAACAACATTAAAAAAGCAAACAGACAAAAGAAACCTTTCTGGGTTTTGTAACATTAATAAATCCTAAGAGCCATCCTGTGACATTCACAATTGATCTTAGACATTCCAGACCCATAGTTTATTACTTAAGCAGGTGTTTACATGAACAGCTATTACATAATTTCCTATTATTTACATGCTTTAAGTTCTCACAAATAGCTACTCAGCAGGTTAATTCTTGTGCTTTAGAGCAGATCATTGTATTTTAAAAATACAAATGTCACTTAATAATTCCAGAAAGCCTCATTTCTGTGCAGTAGAAATAGAGAACTGGTTATGTCTATGATATGTAATCTTTCCATTATTAGTGTGCTTTGCTTAGAGATGATAATTAAACAACAAAAGTAGCCAGTCTTAAGAATTATGGATTTTATTTTGGAACTACCCAGGCTTAGATGAGTAGACTTAGGTAGTCTGAGATGTTTTCCCTGGGTAAAAGAAACTTTAAAAATGAATTTCATTTTGGGCATTGCTGTTATTATTTCTGTACACAGATGAATGATGGTCCTACAGATTTCCTAGTATTATTCGCAATGTATATGCATCAGCTCAGATTAACTTTAGGAAATACTTTTACAATGTAACAAAGTCAGTTATTTAAAAGCTTGTTTTAAAGTTTGTGAGTGTTTTACATAAAAGAAAATACTAAATAAAAATTTGTTGAGGCTAAACTTGATACATGAAGGCTCAAGCTAGGTCAATGCTTTGTGTCTCTTTATTCACTTTTCAACCGGACAACAAGTAAACTGAAAAATTGATATTTTTAATTACCACATTTATTACGCTATGTTCTTACTAAAATTCTTCAATGAAGCTGTACTTCAGATGATAATATTGAAATTGGGGTAAGTGCGTGAATTAGGTTGTCAGAGTGCTATGAGGTCAATAGTAGCAGTTTTAGTGAGGAAAAGTAGAGTAGATAAAGAAGGCACAACCAGGCATGTATTTGCCACGCCCCTTACCCTCTGGAGGTACTGAAGCTTGCCTTGGGAAATATCTGAATTGGACAGTCAATGTGACTAAAAGAATTGCAGGAGAAGCACTCCAGGTAAGTTTCAGGGAGTCTGCAGCTGCCAACCCCGCAGAAAGATTTTGGTTTTAATCTGGAAGAACAAAAAGGATTTTGGCTTTGGTTTTGATTTCTCTCTGTGTGTTTCCTGCCTTGCTCTGCAACATAGAGACCATTGCAAAGAATGTGCAATGGAGAGGAATGAATGTAGACAAGGCCTTCTCACTAGAGAATTGAAGAGCTGAGTCACAGGTAACTAAAAAGTACCCGGAATGCTGCAGAGAAAGAGGTCCTGGAGAAACCAACCTCTGAAAGCTACTTATTGTGAGAGAGTTTGATCTCATCTCAAATCTGTATATGAACATAGTTGATCCTTGGAAGCTTTTAGAAGACTTTGAAGAATGAACTTTACATGTCACTACTACAGTTCCAGGCTAGGGAGTGACACCAATACTGGGTGACATCCAGGATATAGTAATTGTGCTGAAAGACTCCAAGACTGGAACAAAAGCAAGCGGAAATGACAACACAAGATCTGAATCACAACAGATCTGGGAAGCTTCTGCACAACCTGTGGATTGCACTTCCCTGCATAAAGTCCCTGAGGGAGAAAATAAAACTGGCATTCGACATCAAACTTATAAAGGACTGAATGTCTCCTCACACAATGTACAAAACGTTCATGGCACAATCCAGATTGCCCAGCAAACTGAGAATTATGAAAATTTCAACTTGTAATAGGATGCTCAGTGACTGATATTGGCATTCTGTGACTAATTTTACACACCTATCAGAAAACAGCTAGGCAAGTGAAGGCAAATATCTTTAATGAACCAGGCAAAAGAGAAAGTCACAACGACATCAACAAAACGTATTAGGATTTTAAAAAAGGAAAATTACTGAGATTTTTTTTTTAAAAAATCATTTAAAGACTCTCCAGGATGAAGTAGGCTAATAATTAGTAAATTTAAATATATGTAAACTTAGTGGAAGTTATTCTACAAGAAGAAAACAGAAAAATGTGACTTCAAGGAATAAATATAGATTTAAGAATGTGTGGGACAAGAGGGGAAGATTTATGGTCTGTGTCTTCAGCAACCCACAAAAACAGAAAGAATGCATGCATACACAGTCTTATCTGGGTTTTAAAAAAATATCAGTTGAAAACCTCCATATCATGCATATCCAGATATTCAAGAGCTCAGTTAATGTCAAACAACATTGAAAAGACAGAGGGAAAAATCTATACTCAGAAACACTATAATCTAATGTTGAAATTTTTTTAAATCAGGCCAAGAAAAACATAGATGATGCATTGTTTTAAAATTCTTTAGATAATGGAAGATTGGTCAGACAACTCACAGGCTGTGACGAGCTGGAACACTATAATTTGATGAACTAGAAATGTCAAGAAAAGTATTATAACCAACTAAAACCCACTTCAGGAGTTAAGTCAGAACAAAGATAGTCTTAGATTAAAAACAAAATACTATTATCTTCTTCTAAAATTGCTAACGAAAATTCTTTTGAAATAAAGAAATAGAAAAGAGCAAGTTGTTCAGAAGAATGAAATCATAACTATCTGAATACATATGTTAAGATTTGTGGCAGTGTGCTGTGAATACACCAGCTAGGAGCTGAGCAGCAAGCATGGCTGAGCTGAGAAACATGAATAAGCTTATATGTCCCTACAAAAATTTTAAACAGAGCAGAGTCAGAGGTGAGCAGATTCCAGCAACTGGGCTGCATGCTCAGAGAATTCCTCTCCGGGATCGGGGTCACACCGAAGGATCTGATAGCACACTCTTGGCAGCAGACAAGCCCTAGGCTTTAGCTGTGAGAGGCCTCCTCCAATGACCCCTAAAATAAGGGACCTCGCATGGCTGGGCAACGCTTCCGGGGTGAACTGCATCATTAGACAAGGACTGAGGCCTTTGAAACTCAGACCCCTGTCCATAACACAGGCAGAGGTGAGCAGATTCCAGCACCTGGACCACCCATCTCGAGAATCCCTTTCTGGGAAAGGGGTCAATCACTAGGGTCTGATCTCAGAATCTCCCTATCAGACAGGAGCTAGGCTTTACCTGTGAGGGGCTCCTCTAGAAATACCTAAAAGAAGGAATCTTGCATGGCCAGGCCCCACCTCCAGGGCAAACAGTGTCATTAGAGTAGAACTAAGGCTTTGAAATTCAGACCCCTGTCCAGAGCAGAGTCAGAGATTGAGCAGACCACTTGCTCAGAGGAAACAGGAGACACACAAGCTTTCTACCCACAACTGACTAGGAGCTGACTAATCATGAGCCACTGAAGCCATGGGCAGACGCCAGTACAAAAATACATATAACAATATAAAGAACAACCAGGCAACACCAGAAGAAACTGGTGGTTCTACAACAATAAGACCTGAACAGAACAATGAAGAGGAAACAGAAGGAAACAACACCAAAAACACCTTTATGAAGATTATTGAAGCCTTCTAAGAAGATATTAAAAAATTCCCTTAAAGAAATAGAAGAAAATACAAGCAAAAAATTAGAAGAGATGAACAAATCCTTGAAAGAAAACCAAGAAAAGAAAAACCAAAAAATGAAAGAAATATTCTAGGAACTAAAAACTGAAATAGAAGCAATAAAAAAGGCACAAAATGAGGCAAAGATGGGAACAGAAAATCTGAAGTAAAGAGCTGAACTACAGATACAAGCATAACCAACAGAATACAAGAGATGGAAAAGAGAATCTCTGGAGTAGAAGACTCAACAGCAGAAATAGATACATCTGTCAAAGAAAACATGAAAATCAAAAAAATCATAACACAAAATGTTCAGGAAATCTGGGACACCATGAAAAGACCTAACCTGAGAATAATAGGAATAGAAGAAGAAGAATACCAGCTCAAAGGCACAGATAATGTATTCAATAAAATCATAGAAGAAAACTTTCCCAACTTAAAGAAGGAAATGCCTATAATGATACAAGAAGCTTACAGAACACCAAAATAGACTTGACACCCCCAAAAAGTCCACTTACCACATAATAATAAATCCACAAAACATACAAAACAAAGAAAATTTTAAGAACTGCTAAAGGAAATGGCCAACTTACCTATAAAGGTAGACCCATCAGAATAATACCTGACTATTCAGTGTAAACAATGAAAGCAAGAAGGTCTTACTCAGAAGTTATACAGACACTAAAAGAGCATGGCTGCCATCCTAGACTACTATACACAGCAAAACTATAAATCTCCGTAGATGAAGTAAACAAGCTATTTCATGACAAAATCAGACTTAAACAATACCTATCTACAAATCTGACCCTTCAGAAAGCATTAGAGTGAAAACTCCAACCTAAGGATTCCAGATACACCCAGGAAACCACAAACAATCAATAATCCCACAGAAGAAAAGCCCAGAGAAAGGTAATACATACAAGATACCACCAAAAATAATGGTAAATATCAATCAGTGGTCACTAATATCCCATAATATCAGTGGACTAAATTCACCTGTTAAAAAGACACATAGTAACACGATGGATACAAAAACAGAAACCATCCTTCTGCTCCATACAAGAAAAACACCTCATCCACAAAGACAGACACAGGCTGAGAGTAAAGGGTTGGGGAAAGATTTCCAATCAAATGACCCGAAGAAACAAGTTAATGTTGCCATCCTAATATCGAACAAAGTAGACTTCAAACTAAAATCAATTAAAAGAGACCAGGACAGACTACTTATTCATCTCAGGAAAAATTGACCAAGATGAGATTTCAATCCTGAATATTTATGCCCCTAATATAAGGGCAACTATCTATGTAAAAAAAACACTACTAAAGCTCAAACCTCACATGAATTCTCACACTCTAATAGTAGGAGACATCAATACTCCACTTTCACCCTTGGATAGGTCAACCAGATAGAGACTCAACAGAGAAATAAGGAGTCTAACAGAGGTTATGAAGCAAATTGATTTACTAGATATTTATAGAAGCTTCCACACAAATAAAAGGTATATACATATTTCTCAGTACCACATGTAACTTTCTTTAAAATTGACCACATAATTGGTCATAAAGCAAATATCAATAGATACAAAAACTGGAAATAATCCCTTGTATCATATCAGACCATGATGACCTAAAGTTAGAGTCAACAACACCAAAAATCATATAAAGCCTACCAAATCATGGAAACTAAACATTACTCTACTGAAACATCTTTGGATCAAGGAAGAAATTCAGAAAGAAATTAAAGTCTTCCTAGAATTTAATGAAAATGAATCTACAATATACCCAAACTTTTGGGACACAATGAAAGCATAAGTATACGTCAGTAATCCACAAAATTCTACCAGGGAACTTCTACAGCTGATAAACACCTTCAGCAATGTAGCAGGATACAAGATTAACTCAAAGAAATCAGTAGCCCTACTATATACTAAAGATAAAAAGGCTGAAAAAGAAATAAGGGAAACATCACTCTTTATAATAGGTGCAAATAGCATTAAATACCTTGGAGTAACTATAACCAAAGAAGTAACAGATCTATTTGACACAAACTTTAAATCACTGAAGAAAGAAATTAAAGAGGATATCAGAAAATGGAAAGATCTCCCATGTTCCTTGATAGTTAGGATCAACATAGTAAAAATGACAATTCAACCAAAAGCAATCTACAGATTCTATGTACTTCCCATCAAAATCTCAACACAATTTTTTACAGACATTGAAAGAACAATACTTAATTGCGTTTTGAATAACAGGAAAGCCAGGATGTCCAAAACAATTTTGCTCAACAAAAGAACCTCTGGAGGTATCACCATCCCTGACTTCAAGTTATACTATAGAGCTACAGTAATAAAAACAGCTTGGTACTGGCATAAAAATAGAATTATGGATCAATGGAATCGAATTGTGGATCTGGGCATTAACCCAAAAACCTATGAACACCTTATCTTTTACAAAAAGGCCCAAAATATTAAATGGCAAAAAGATAATATCTTTAACAAATGGTGTTGACATAGCTGGATGATAGTGTGTAGAAAATGCAAATAGATCCAAGCCTATCACCCTGTACAAAACTCAAATCCAAGTGGATCAAATACCTCAACATAAATCTAGCCACACTGAACCTGATAGAAAAGAAAGTGGGAAATACCCTCCTACGAATTGGCACAGGTGACCACTTCCTAAATATAACATGAGTAGCATAGATACTAAGAACAAAAATCAGTAAGTGGGACCTCCTGAAACTAAGAAACTTCTGTAAAGCCAAGAACACAGTCCATAAGACAAAATGACAGCCTATAGAATGGGAAAAGATTTTCACCAACCCTACAAGTGACAGAGGACTGATCTCTAAAATATATAGAGAACTCAATAAACTAGAACCCAAAACCTTGAATAAACCAACCAAAAAATGGGATTAAAAAAAAAAGAACTAAAAAGGGAATTCTCAGCAGAAGAATTACAAATGGCTAAAAGGCACTTGAAAAAGTGCTCAAAATCTTGAGCCATCAGGGAAATGCAAATCAAAACAACTTGGTGATACCACCTTATACCTGTCAGATTGGCTAAGATGAAAGACACAGATGACAGCCTATGCTGGAGAGGTTGTAGAACAAGGGGAACACTCCTCCATTGTTGATGGGAGTGTAAGCTTGTTCAGCCACTCTGGAATGCAGTATGACAGTTTCTCAGAAAACTGGGAATCAATCTTCCTCAAGATTCAGCAATACCACTACTGGGCATATACCCTAAAGATGCACATGTGCACTCCAAAGGCATTAGCTCAACTATGTTCATAGCAGCATTATTCATAATAGCAAGAAACTGGAAACAACCTAGATGTCCTTCAACTGAAGAATAGATTAACAAGCTGTGGTACATCTACACAATGGAGTACTACTCAGAAGTGAGATAAAATCCTAAAATTTGCAGGCAAATGAATGGATTTGGAGAATGTCCTCCTGAGATGGTATCACAAACCCAGAAAGATAAGCAGGGGATGTACTCACTCATAGTGGACTTTAAACAAAAAAGCAAAAAGCAAAGCATGTTTAAGCTGCAAACCACAGCCACTAAACAGCTTGGGATCTGAAACACCTTGGACCGGCACCTTGGAGCCCATTCCCTCCAGAGGAACATCTGAACCAGTCTTGATGTTGTGGTGTGGACAGCAGATCTGCCAGGAGTGTATGCTGAACTAAGCCACCTCAGGACCTTGGGACCTCCTGCCCTTGCTGGGGAGGAGATAAAGTGATGTGGAGAAGAGTGAGTGACTGGGAGGGGTGAGAGGGGGAAGGGAGTCTGAACAAGGGTATACATGGATAAAAAATATGACTTTATTCATAATAAAAATGATGAAAAAATAAACATTATAATATGAAACAGAAAAAAAGATTTTTTTTTTTAGTTACTTGCTTTCTTGTTATGAAGTTGCCCTATATCCTTCTATATTTCAACATTAACCCCTTAGCAGAGTATGAAAGCATGATCTCCCATAGGATGTTCTCAACTGCTGGAGGTAGTTTTAGAAAGGCCTAATGGTAAGCTAGAAAGAACATTGTGTGACTCCATTGCGAATTCATAATGTTTTCTTCAGGATCAGGCTGGTTCTTTTCCAGGTCAATATTTAAAGAACTGAAAGTCCAGCAAGCTTCTTCTCTTGAGATGAGAGGAGGCTTCTTTTCCACTAATGATCTGAATTTAACACTGGATCACTTAAGGCCCGATTCATTTGCAAAATATTTGCTCAGCTTTAATGCTGTAAAAGCCTCTCCAGGAGCCAGGAAACCCTGAGAAATGGATTATTCATGCGACCCCAAAGCTTGGTGTCAGACATGGTCTGTTTTTAATCCTCCCCTAAGCATTACCATTCTGCACTCATGAAAAATTGGTGACATGTATTAAGCATATCCCATGCAGTTGTGATTAGACTCTAGCCATCTGAGTATTAGATTCTGGTCCTTTCTGTGGGAATGGAAAGCTCTGGTAGAGGCAGATGGTGAGACCTCAAACCTCTGGCATGTGTTTTTCTTTTCTCATTAATCTCCTGGTGAATTTCTGATGAGCTATTACAGATTTAATCAGCTTTAGTTTAAGCATCAGGTTGAGGGAAAAAATAGCTTCTTTTTCCTACCAGTAAAATATGAATTTTGACTATATAAAATAATAACAAGAGTTTGATCATTAATTTACCTTAAATATTTTGAGCAGAACCATTTTTCATTATCTTTAAAAGGAAAGGAGGTATCTATAAGATGTCAGAGAAAAAAACCCCAAGAACAAGTCTCTACAATATGTCCATGGGTTCGTGAGGCTTTACAATGAAAGAAGGAAGTCGGCATTTATAATCTAACAAACTGAAATGGGGATTTTCGAGCTGAGGGTTGCTGCAGACCCTTCGACCAACTAGTACCCATCTCCAAATTTGTCATAATCAGCTCCAATTCATCAGTGCTATGGAATATATAATACAGAAGGAAGTGGGTTGGAGTGCAAGGTTTACTAGGCATAGAATTGAAGAGGCATCTCATTCATGATTCAGAGAGTTAGCCATTACTGTTAAGTAAGCATTCCAGGAAGAAAGAGCCTATGTCTAGTTGAATTATGACTAACAGAGAGCCCATAGCTTCAGTCAAGAATAATTTCTACACTGTCACATATGTAAAAATTAAATGAGGTGATTGGTATAAAGGAGTGAGCAGGCACTTGGTTGTAAGGTAAAGAGACTCTTGATAGCAGCAAAAGAATTTTATTTAGGAGAAAACTTAAAAAGACAGTAGGTTAATCAATATCTATTTTTACCAAAGAAACAAGACAAACAAATAAAACATGTTTTCTCTTCATTCGAGCCAATAAAAATGGTTAGGATGCAGCTGGAGGGCAGTGTTATGTTTTTCGTCTTTGTGATCACCCTTTCAGTGAGCCATGTTGCAATGTGTCTGTCAATTCTACAGTTCCAGGAATTCCTTTTCATTATTGAAAATTGGCAAATAGTGACTTTAAAAATCACAAGCAGAAAGAAGTGGTGCTTTCAGACAGAAGAGGAAACCCCAATTGATCAGCAAGTGTTTCTTCCCTGAGTGTAAATCCGGCATCCTTTGCTGCCCACACTCCCTTCACACATACAAGTGAGTTCTTGCTCCATTGAGAAAAATCTGCAGAATACATGACCTTGTCACATGTGTTACTCCCAGGCCAAACCTAAAGCCACAGTTGCCTGTCATTTGTAGGTCAGACAATTCTAGAGTAATCTATATATGGGCAAAAGGGACAGAAGAAATATTAAGAAAATGTAGAAGGCCTGAGATGTTGAGAAGCAATGCTTTGGTGGACTTGGGGGTGTGTCAAAAGGGAAATTCAGGTACTGAATTGCTGCAGAACCAAGAAAAGAATGCCACAGGGAGGTGAAAATTTACATGCCATCAAACAACAAAAATGAATTCAACTGGTTGTATTTATACATTTGTGCATTTATATGAGAGAATCATATATGTATAAGAGTCATATATGTATATATACACAAATACAAATATATATATAACTAGCTGAATTTATTTTTGTTGTTTAATGTATATGATTTCAGGACTGACCACTTTGTATTGGATAACCTGTCAGGGAGTCTCTCCCTGAGAGAAGCCAATTTTATCTCTCAGCAGTCATTGGCTGCCTACAGTTCTTTGGCAACATAAACACATTGTGTGAACAATGACAGTATGTTAATGATACAGTATGACACATGGTAATGCAAAAAAAGGAAAATCTCATGAGACCCCACTCCACTTTTCTTTAATAAATAGATGTACTCTTCTGTGTATATATATATGTGTGTGTGTGTGTATAAATATATATGGAAGTCTTATTTATTGTGCTTAAGAATATAAACTAACTGCCAAAGTGACACATTAGCTAGCTCATTACTAAACCCTATGTGTACAACTGAGATCCAGCACCTGGAGAGGTGGATCTGGAAGACCTTGGTTTGAGTCCCTCTATTTGCATGGCCACTTAGCCAAGTCTGACTCCAGTTCCAGGGGGTTTGATATCCTTCCTAGCCTCCATGAACACTGATTGCATGTGATGCACCGATATACAGGCAGGAAAAATGTAACGATTCAGAGAAAATAAAAATAAGTAAACCTCTAAAAAAGAAGATACAAGAAGAACTTGTAATAGTTCACTGTCAAGGTAGAAAGCAAAGAACTGAGAAGGGATATCACTTTCCGGGTTCTATGCATTGATAACGATAAAAAGAAATGGGAGCCTAAAGAGGGATATCTAAGGCAAACAGCATATCAGTGGTGGGGATTTCCTCAGGGAATTATGTGTGCAAAATTAAGTCATGCTAGCAAAGATAGCCGGTGTGGGAAAAAGAAATAACGTATGCAAGATCTTCAGGGAGAAAAAAATGGGGACTTTAGTGTTAGAGAATGGTTCATGTTCTAGAACCACAGGACTTGAGCAAAGGAATGATGAAATGCTTGTCAGTAGCTTAGCTCTGTTTTGTCACATGCTATATAATTTAGAATTGATCCTTCCGGCATAGAATGCTAAATGAAAGACATTTGCTTGTGTTTGCATTGGAGCCAGGAGACATCGTAGAAGTCTAGGCATCACTGGACTCTATCCTGGTAGCATGTTGGTAGGCTGAGGCGGCATGAAACTTATCAGGAAGAACAGGGCAAACTATCAAGGAAATACAGAAGGCCTTGAGATGTTGAGGTGCCTGCTGGTGGGGCGGGGGGAGCAGCGGGGGACGGGGGTGTGCTGTCAGAAGGTGTAATAAGATACTAGTCTGCTTCAGAACTGAGGAGAGAAACCCACAGGGAGATGGAATTTCACGTTCCATTTCTGCAGCACTCATATGGTTAGCATAATGTTCTGAGTATTTGTATTTGCCCAGGATTCATCTGTTGAAACCTGATCGCCAGGATTGTGTAGGTGGGCTTTGTGAAGGTGAGAAGGCACTGTTTATGAGCCAGGAAATACTCCTTTCCCAGATGCTGAATTAACCAGGGCCTTAATTTTAGACTTTCTTTCTACCCTCCATAATTCTGAAAAATAAATTACAGTTTAGAAGCCACCTGGACGATGGCATTTTGTTCTATAAACTTAGGTGAATTAAGACAGTTGTATGTTTGGTTAACTTTGTACTGTAACAGTTTATGTTTTTATACTTTCATATTTTTGCAATTTTATAATCAAATTCAATTTTTTTCTAAAAATCAGATTAGGAATTACTCATCCTTATTTAGAGATTCAAGTGTCTATATTCTAGCATCTGTGGAATTCAGAAACCCAGTTTTGACTGAGCAACTGAATCAAAGCAAGTTCTATCCCATTTAGCAATGCAGAAGGAGGGCAAGTTGTTTGCTTTCGTGCTCAACAGAGAATGTTAACTCACAAAATGAAAAATCCTAAATTACAGTCCATTTGCCATAATTTTAGATACTTAAGTTCCACCTCAAGCCAGTATGTAACCTGCTCATCCCTGACATCTCTGGAGCACTGAAGTTCCACATGTATGAACATATTAAGTGGGATGAAGACGGTGAAACCGCTCTGTCATGGTCCTCCAATTAGATTTGGCTGCTGCTGATGTCTATACCCTGACGTCACTCTTGTACACTTGGAATAAACAGAATAAACTTTGCTTGAAAGAAGGAGCACAATGTTTATTGAAATATAGACTAAGAGTGAATGATTGAAGCCCAAGAATTGATAAACACTAATCAGTCAGGGGTACAATTTCCCTGCTAAGGATGTGGGTTGCCTGGTTACCTAGATTGTCATTAATTAAAGGTGTATGTATGTGTTTGTTAATAAGGTTTATGAAGAAAGCATCTGTTTTACTTCTCAAATTCATATTAAACATGTGACTAATAGCTGAATAAAATTAAATTGTTAGTAATCATGGATTGAAGCTCAATTTAGCATGAAAAATCCCAGGAACTCTGGGTTGAGGGTCACAGCCCTGGGACACTCATTGAGCTACTCAGCTCTGTGTAACTGCTGTAGCACTAGACTTGAATTGAATGACCAGGATGCAGGGGTCATAGTTTGGGGATCAGGCCCCTTTTTATCACTAAAGCTACTGGGTGGCCTCTGGCATGATGTGTTTAGTTATCAAACATGTCAGCTAATACCACAGAGAGACCTCATATATTAAAAGTGACAGACATAGCAAGGGTCAAAGATTAAAGGTGAATTGCTATGGGCTTTTTACGGCATTTCTGTTGTTATAACCATTTCTTATAGGTTACACACATGAGCAAAAAGAATTATGAGACATTGTGGTGAGCAGAAACTCTTTTAGGCTGCTTAAGAATTGTTTTTTTATGTTTAGCCAAACAATCTCTAAGTATTGTGATGTTCCTGTATATTTGTTATTTGTAGGGATTATTCATTATTAAATTTCCTTTAACTATTTAAAAGTATAAATGTGTGTGTTGTGTGTATCAGTATATATATGGGACTGAAGAAATGGCTGGGTGGTTAAGAGCACTCTGTGGTTCACAGGATCTAAGTTCAGATCCTATAGCCGTAGATGGTTGTTCACAAGAGCCAATGACTTTTACTCCAGATGATTCAATTCCTTTTTCTGATGTCTGTGGATACTCATACATCTGTAAACATACTCAGAAATATACATAATAAAAGATAACTAAATCTTAAAGAGTATATATTTTAATAACATTAATTACTCAAAGGGTTTTATTATGGCATTTCCATATATTCATATTATATACTTATATTGCTTTATCCTATTTATTAAAATTTTTAATTTTTTTAGACATTAATGATATAGCCAAAATTTATTATGTCAGAAAAAAGTCATCCTTAGAGAGAATAAATACAGAACTATATAACTTTGTTTTAATAAACAGATACACAGTCAAGGACATACTTTGCCTGTAATATAATTTAGAATAAAAACTCAAAGAATGTATTTTCAATAGTGTGGTAGTTTTGTCATAATTGCCTCAGGAGACTCTCGCAGATGGAAAAAGAAGTGGAGTCCAGGCACCTGGAGAATAAAGGAACATCTGTAAAGTCAGTGAGTAGTACTCCATTGAGATGCTCTGAGTTCACATTCTGCATTCTCATTTACTGGCATTGCATTTAGCAAGCCTTTCAATTGATTTTTCTTCTAAATTAACACATAGTAATTGTACATTTTATGGATCCATATATATATATATACATACATGCCCTTCTGAATGTATTCAGATCACAAAAATTGTAAAACCATCTTTCATCATTTTTTTCTTGTCTTGGACACTTTCAAACCTGGATACAATGTATTCCTGTTACATTCCCTCCCACACATTTCTTCTTTTCATTTTAATCAGTCCCCTCTCCATCACTATCATTCCCTTTCTAAGATTCATGGTTTTTGATTTGGTTTTGTGACCAATTTACTTTAGCTGGGGGCCATTTGTTAACATTAGATTGGAATTACCCATTGGAAAATTCTGGAGTCACTAATGAACATACAACCAGAGGTGATGCCTCCACATTTGCTTGAATCTATATTTAGCAAATAGTACTATATTTCTGAACCTGACTTTTGTGATAAGCCCACTTTGGTGGGGACCCAGAGCACACACATAGACTTAAAGTTATTGTAAAACTCTATAGTTGCAATGGCCATGTTTGGTCCCGAAAATGGCATTATGTAGCCCTTTCCTGAGCCTGGCAGAGGCACCAGAAAAGTGTCTTGTTTAGGACTGAGCACTGTTCCTTTCCTGTGGAACTTATTCTTAGTAGCCCATGCAGCCAGGGTTCTCTACATGCCATTGGAAAGGGAATTCTCTGTTAAAATTGAGAGTAGCATTTGCCTATGTTTGTAAACATACAGAAATCTAAAAGGCAGTTTGATGCTATATCAATTTGCTAAATAATAATGCTCAGTTCTCTTCTACAACCTGTATTCTCTTCTATCATGGGATTTTGACCAAGTTCACAGCACCAGGCCCAGATTCCTTTCCAGTCACAAATCACAACTATTATTTCTTATTCTTCCCATCCAAGTTTGTCCATCTCTTTACAGCCTAGTATTTCCTACTTCAGTTTTGTGGGTTCACTTTTCTTATATTCTACAATAAAAGAAAACATATGATTCCACCTTACCTGGTAGCATCCAGTTCTCTCCATTATTCTATAACTTAATTCTTCTTTATGGCTGAAACTCACATCACATTCACACATATTTCACATATGGGTCACATTTTGTATAGCATGTTATTTTTATACAATTATTTTCACCATGTACCTAATTTTATTGATTATTTTTTGATCAAAAACAATTATGGATTTATTATTTAAAAGTATACAATGAATGTTAAAAATGCTGATATAAAATGAGAAATGGCATCTGGTGGTAGAGCAATATATACAACTATGCTTACTGTTTTTTCTTCTGGCTGTTCCTAAACATGTTCTCCATTCAGAAGGAACTTTTAAAATGGTCCCTTTATGCACATGACTGCATTGTGAACCATGATGTACACAGAACAGACAGGGAAAATAATATATAAGCACATTTAAAATTTGTCCTATCTTCTAGTGAAATGTCATGTTATATGATTGTGGATGCTTTGTGGGTCGTTTGAGACCATATTTTATTTTGCCCCCTCTAAAGATGTTAGCTAAAACTTTCAAGATTAAATGCACAAGAATTATTCCAGAAGATGGAGGTGATGTGTCCTGCAGTCACTTGAAGTAGAAGCTGCAAGTTCCACAGCTACATAAATTGCTATTTTATTAATATTCTAAAGCATTTAGATGATGTGAAAAACTAGAAGAATATCTTAGAAGTTCTGTTTTTACTTTCTTTTCTATCGATTGCTTATGATGTGAGGTCCATTGCTCTCTCACAAGTCAATATTATATTGTAGCAACTATAAACACCCACATGTCTGAAGATGTTTACATCACCTAATCTAAAGTTTCTTTGTGTTCTAACTATAATATGTCTCAGGTAGATGGAGCTCAAATGGAAATCAGGTAGATGCTTTAAAATTGCCTGTTTCCTTTGCAAAAACAAATTACTTCCCTTAAAGCCTTACCTGTTAGGCTATAATCTTGCTAACTGAAAAGATATTTTTCTTCAAATGTTTTTGAGATCAATCACAACCTATAATAAATTTGTTAGGTTTAGGAATGTTATCACAGTTGTTTTATTTTTCAGACTTTGAGCTCATACACAGGGCTTTGGTTCATGCTAGATGAACAATCTACTACTACTGAACCATTGTCCCCAGCCTACCATAATATTTTTTTCCTCTTTTGTGTGTGTGTGTGTGTGTGTGTGTGTGTGTGTAACATTTTAAATCCAATAATAAATGTATGCATTATTTTTGTGATAAATAACCTCAACTAGAATTTATGACAATGTTTTGTTTTGGCCCCAAACAGGCATTGTTTTTCAGCAATGGAGAATAAAATAAAACACAGAAAAAAAAAAGTGTGCTCCACATTATATTTTACAATCAAATGTGTTCATTGCAAGAATTTTGTTTGCCAGTGCTAAATTCTGTTCATAACTATGCCATCTTCTGCTGAGCATCAATATAGTGGGTTTCTTTTAGCTTTAAGTGACTTGGTTGCACTCTGCATTCTCCCTATTTCTTCAAATATAATTCCTCTGAGAAGCTAGCTACTAGTTTTGGAATAACAGACAAAATATTGCTCCAAAGACAAATATAGAGAGGCTAAAGTTACTCTAAACGTATTTGGCACATTATGTAATCTGAGCCTATTCTTTGTCTCTCTCTGCTCTCTATCACAAAGCCTGTGGGAAGGCAAACTACGTGTTTTGACACAATCTCTTGGTTTTAATAGCTGGCTGTGCATTCACTTGCTGCCTAAAATGTTATATTTTCCTTATATCTTTTAACTCAAAGATACACTAAGATACAAAAAGGTTTGCTTGAGTCTGGATGCCCAGATAGAGTCTGCATCATGGTATTTTCCTTGGTAATATTCTCTAGGGTCATATTCCCATAGGAGTACAGGCTGAGCATGATGATTGTATTAGCAGACTAGGTAGGCATTGATCCTTCTCTCAGAAGCAGATTCATTATTAACAAAGTTTCACATATTGTCTCTAATATGGCCCAGAATGTTGTTTTCTATGAGAATTTAAACTGTAAATAAGCTGCATACTCAAGTCAGAAACACTTCATACAACCCTCTCCCCACAGACAGGCTACAGGGAAATCCAAGTGCAAGTGATAATGAGAACATTGAAGCATCTATTCAAATGCGTACATCTAATGAGAATATACTTGGGTTGGCCAGACAGATTCATTCTCTGCCCCTGGATGAATGGCACCTGTTACCAATGTTTATTTTTTTGATTGGTAGAGAATATGTATTTAAAGCAGTGGAAAAAGTTCTATTAGCCAGCTAAGCTGGTTTTAGCCATCTGTCCTCTATAAGGCTGACCTCATTGAGAGCATCTAGTCCCAAGGTCACAGTGGGTGGCAAAGTGTTCCTGTCTGTCCTATTGCTTTGCTTTTTTGGCCTACTACCACTTCTAAAAGGGATGCAATACAATCCCTTTTATTGAATAAAATAAAAATTTATTTTATAGAATGAAGTCTTTTTTTATCCATGTATCCCTTGTTCCAACTCCCTCCCCCCTGCTGACCCCTCCCAGTCAGCTTTCAGCCTCCCTCCTCCTCATCCCCCCATTTCCTCCCCCAAAACGGCAAGAAGTCCCATGGTAGATTAGCTCAGCATCCACTCCAGACAAGTCTGATTTCCTCATCCTAATATCAAGACTGGGTTAAGTGTTCCTCTGGAGGGAATGGGCTCTGAAGTGCCAGTCCATGCACAGAAACAGTCTGATCTCTCCCCTTGAGGCTCCACATACTGCCCATGTCCATCGACAGTTACCTATCCTTGGAAGGCCTAGTTCCTTTTCCTGTTGGTTCCCAGGTGGCTGTTCTTGATCCATTGAGCTCCCCAGAGCTCCAGTCAGCCATCACTGTGAGAATTTTTCTCCAAGTCCCTATCCCCTTGCTCATATAGACTCTCCTCTCCTGCTATCAGCTGGACCAGGGACTCAGCCCAGTGCTCAGCCATGTATCTCTGCCTCTACCTCTATTCATTGTTGGATGTAAGTTCTGTGATGGCACTTAGCGTGGCTATTTATTTGATGATGGGTGAAGTCTTGGTTAGGTAACACCTTTATTATTGGTTGGAGACCTAGCTAGGGACATCCTGTGAGTTCTTGGGGATTTCCCTAGCACCCACTCTTTTTCTAACCCCACATTGGTTTCCTCTAATAAGATTTCTATCTCTTTTTTCCTCTCTCCCTCCTTGTTGTTCCTGTCACTCAGTCATCTCCTCCTCTCATCATTTGTTCCCACCCCTTTTTGGTTGCAACCCTTTATGCTCCCAATTAGCTAAGGAGATCTTTTCTATTTTCCCTTCCAAGGGGACTCCTTAGATGTCTCTCTTAAGATCCTTCAGTTCCCAAGCTTTTTAGTGGTTGTAAAACCCCAAATTTCTTATCTATATTTCTTAAAAATTGCATAAGTGGCCCACATGAGGTTCAAAGTGAGTTAATAATGTCCATAGCGCTCAAGATAGTTCATATTAAAATGAAAATATGCAGTTTTTGAAAAATAAAATAGAAGTTCCTCCAAATTTAAAAACTAGAATTTCCTGGTACAGAGTAAATAAATAACTTGAGGAATGGAAGTTTGCCTCAACATGTATTAACAATCACATTTCCATCGTCTTCTGGAAATATTCATGAATTACCCCAGGATTTACTGCTATGTCTGCCTGAACAATTAGAGATATACAAATAACATGTGGGTCCGTATGAATAAAAGTATCAGGGTTGGGCCAGTGAAATGCTCAGCAGATAAACGCACTTCCTGTCAGGGCTGATGACATGGTGAAGTGAGATAAGAGGGTCTGAGAGTTACGTTGTCAGCTGACTTCTACATGTGTCCTATGGTATGCATTCCATCCCCCATCCCATCCCACACATACAAACAAAATACATAAATAAACAGAATGCAATAAGATAAATTTTAGAAAGCATCCTGGAGCTCACAATAAAGATGGAAATAATCAGAACAATCACAAACTATTCAATCCATGAGCAGAAATGACCAATTCTTTTCTAAACTGACACAAGAATCATCTGTAAGTTGTATTAATAAATCTATTAATAGAGAGAATATTCAGAGATCAAGAATTCAGAATAAGAAAATTCTATACAATCAGTTATTGCTGGCATCCCAACTGACAAATGCTAGTGTTTATTTATCTTGTCTTGGGCATGATCCTGGGGACTGATTTGATATTTTATCCTGAGTTTTGCATATTTGAACTTCACAAAGGTTCAAAGGTTTGCACATGGCCTAGAACAGTAAACATTTGTCCTACAGTCATCCTTCAGCTTTTGACTTGCCTTATCACTTAATTGCCACCTCATTAACATGGGCCACTGGGTATGAATTTGTCAAAACAAAATACATCAAGAGGACTGAGTACAGTGTCCCTGGACAGGGATTATTTTAAACCATGGCTGCCTTCACCCCTGTCATGTTCTTAAACCTCTAACTCCAAGAGCCCATCCCCATAAACATGCCCTGTCCTCAAGGTCACTGGGTTAAGGATCAGTTCAATCCTTTTGAACTTTTCACTCTTTTTGAATAAATACAGCCTAAGTACTTACCAGGTTCTAAAGCTGAAAGTCTACAAAGATAAAGGACCTGATTGGAATAGTGAAGTAAGCAAATATATTGATGTCTCCTTGAATTTCGGGGTTCATTACCTTCCTTTCAGTGAATGACACATCACTCATCCTTAGGGATCCCTGTATTTACAGCTTTCTGTGCTTTATAAATTCACAAAAACTAAAAATGTACATAGTAAAAGACTGTTAACACCTTAATTATTGAATTACTTCTTGTAAAAATTTATAGGGAAAGTGGAAGAAAACTAAGAAGCATAACTCAATAGATTTGTAAGTATATGTATAATATACTAATTCATATAATATTGGAATATGGAACATGTATAATAAAAGCTTGATCTATAGCAAGTCTGGTACCATAAATATGCTTCACAAAAATGTATTCAATAATCACTGCAAAGAATTATACAGACATGTCACATACACATACACATATAAGAACACATATACATTTTTAATCAAAGTATGACATAACAATGTATGCATTAAATCACAGTGAAATGCTACCAATGGGTAGCAAGAGTCTTTACATTTCCCAGGCCCTTTCTCATTGCCTTAAGGTGTCTTTTCCATGTTACTTTAAGTTTACATTGCTTTTTATTTCATGTAATTTAGTAGAGGAATCAGCCATCTCTTGGCCCCAGATTCTGACAGTTCACTGTACAGTTGGAAAGCTAGGGATGCCTCTCTTGATTACCACTCTAATAATCTTCTATGAATAGGCTATAAGCTTTAAGCTTTTCCTTATTATAGGCATCTGCAACATTACCTATTTCCTGTGAGATCTCAGAGGGATATTAGTATAACATAGTTTCTCAAGCATTTTCTCCATTCATATTAGGTTCTCTTAACATTCATTTTTTTCCAATTTTAGAGTGTTGAGATATGTATGTACCCTATGCCAAAAATAAAGCACAATCTTTGCCCAAAGTTCACTTTTAGAACTATAATAGTGAACAGTAGTTACATTTTCAGGACCACATAAATATCATTTATTATTAGGTCAAGGAGTATTGTGCGTGCTTGTGTGTGTGCTTACATGCATGTGTGTGTGTGTGTGTCTGTCTGTCTGTCTGTCTGTTTGTGTGTATAGCATCCCCATTTTTATGTATCTATACACATATAGAGGTATAGATGAATAGATATGTAGATGAATAGATGGTATAAAGACATGCAAACACAAATGTGTATTTTAAGTGATCAGTGAAAAGTCCTAGAATTCATGTTCAAATCGGTGACAATTAGGTCATGCCTGATAGTTAAATAGAATTTCTGTTGAATGTTCTATTTGCATGTATTATGTCATTTATTATTTATATATTGCTATTTTTAAAAATAATTTCTTATGGTGTGTCTTGATCATATGCATCCCCTTCCCAAAACTCCTTCCATTTCATACTCTCCTAACATTGTGTCTTTATTGTTTTTAATCTATTCAGTTTAATTATTGCTGACTATAGACTCTTGGGTATTTCATCATCCATTAGAGCTTGGTCATCCTAGCAGAAGCTATCCCCTTAAGACAAAAGTAGCTTACTCCAACCATCATTAATTACCAATAGCTAGTTAGTTAGTGGTAGGACTTCATAATCACCTCTCCCATATATATATATATATATATATATATATATATATATATATATATATATATATGATTCTGTCTGGCTTGAGCTTGCATAGGTCCTGTTAATGTTCCCATAACTATCATGATTCTCTGCATAATTGTTTCTTTGTAGTATATAGAGAGGGGAATTGCTGGGAACGTTGCTCAGAGTTTCGTACATACTAGATAAGTGTAGCACAAATTCTAATTGGTCTTAATAATAAAAACCCAGAGCCAGATATCAAGGTAAATGCTGAAAGATCGGAGAGCAAAGGATCAAGCCACAACCAACTCTCACCTTGCCAGCTCCTCAGCTGAAAACCCCAGAGTTCCTTTCTCTGTCCACCTTATATTCCTCTCTCCACCCAGCTATATTACTTCCTGTTTTCTTCTCGCAAGTGCTGGGATTGAAGGTTTGTGGCAGCACTGCTGGCCCTCTATAGGTTACTAATGGCTAGCCCTGCCCTCTGATCTCCAGGCAAGCTTTATTTGTTGAAGCACAAACAAAATATCACCACATGTAAGCACTCTACCACTGAGCTGCACCCTGTGCTATAATGTTTTTGATGGAGTCAGGTTCCAGCTGAAACATGGTTCTCCCATTTCTTTCCAAACTACTTTTAGAATCATATCATTCTATCACATTTAAGTATTTCCAGTGATACAATCAACCTCTTTGCATTAAGCTCACAGTAAGACTTTGTAGATTAATGTATTCTTTTGTCTAAAAGTGATTCAATTTTATCATTCCTGTAAGAGACAAAACTGGCTGACGACTCCATACAAAATGATGTCTTTTGGACAAAACAGGACAATGCACCCACAGAGACTGTGATAACAGATGTAATCTCTGCAAAAACTCAAATCACACACAATCTTAGGGCTGAGAAGGGAGAGAAGACACTAAGTTCTACCTCTAGCCAAGAAACTGTTTCCAGTTGCTGATACCTGCTGGGAAAAGGAAAATTGATTTTCTCAAATAGATTGTCACTGAGTATGTCAATGACACTCCAAATAGGTCCCATGCCCAGGAATAGTTGGCCAACACAAGGCAGATTCCATGCTTTGTTTTGCTATTTTTCACTTTATTTTGTTTGTTTTGATTTTTGTTTTTGTTTACTGGGTTTTTGTGGCTTTGAGAAATAGACACACACACATAGAGCTCATGAAGTTGAGTAGGTAGAGAGGTAGGGAAACTGGAAGTAGTCCAGAGACAGGAAAGATTATGATAAAAATAAGTTATACATGTTTAAATAAAAATTTAAAAAGAATTTCTATTCCTTATTTTCTCTTCCTTTCTATGGCTCCTATTGATATTAGAGTTATGCAATTATCCTGCCTGTCTTATAATATCTAGCTTTGTTCTTCATTCTGTATTTTTAGTCCTTTGGTGGCATCTCTAGGTTTCTACTGTCTCACTCATTATAACAACCAACATTTTAGTTTCCAAAGAGTCTTTCCTTCCTTCTATATCTTCCTTGTAAAATTCCTATTTTTTTAGTAGCAATACCTTTTTCAAGTTTGTTTATTGCAACAGGATTTTTGTAACTCTTTTTCCATGTTTCCCCAAGTTACTAGTATGTCTTGCTTGCTTAGCTTAGTCCTTATCCACAATGTTGCAAGGTCTCCTAGCCCTGTTTATCCTGTTTGTCTACTTGCATTTAACAGTGTCCCCCCTTTGGTCTTCAAGGGTGGTTTGTCCTTTAAGTCTGAAATGGATGGAGAGCCTTGAGACTAAGGAATCAGGGAAGGGTGGCCACTGAAAACACTAAGATGATGTGTGGTTTGCAAGTGCTTGGTGCTATGATTTGTGTGTTGTTTCTCTGTGTCTTCTCAGGTTGAGACTTTGGGCCTCAAGTTTATACTATGGGAGGTGGGGCTCAGTGAGAGCTCATAGGTCATTATGGATACTGCCTCAAAGGAATTGTAGTAACTCTTCCAGGACATAACATTTTTTCCTTGTTATAAAGTTACTCTTTACTGCCATATTGTTTATCGTATTTATTATATGCAAGTAACACATTTAAATTGGAATTCATATAGTATATAAATTTTTAATAGACTCTCTGGAAAGACAGGAGGCAAAAAGTACTTTGTTTAACCACAATAATTATTGCCCAAAGCATCCTTAAATCTGTTAATCAGTGATTACATTTTTAGTTCCTTAACCATATTGGAACTGACAATATTTGGCTTTGTATAATTTAAAATTTCTTCCTAAAATACAAATTAACAGTCAACTATTCTTGGATTGTAATTCCAACTGTCCTGTCTCTGAATGCGCATAAACTTCACATATTGAAATTTCTTAGGTATCTCTTTCTCCATAAGTCAGTTTGCATATTTGTTTCTGAGATTTTTTTTTTTACATAACAGGTACAGATTTTTCCCCAGACACTAAAAATTTCAGGCAGTACCAGGCTTGTTCTCCTTCTCTTGAGATCTCTGAAAATATGCATTACTACTTTGTCATGTTCATTATGGAACAACCATGTGCCCTTTCACGGATGACATTTCATAATAAGCAGTGTATGTGTCCATGAATTATAGCAGACATAAGATTTCCAGTCATTTGCTGTTTGCTGATAGACTTTTACCCTTGTCAGATCTGGGATGGCTACATGTTAGCACATTTCATATTGATAAATGCAAGCAGTGAAGCAAGACATAAGGGAAGGGCATAGCTAAGAGCTGATGGCCAGCCAAGATTTTGGAAGAGTTTTACTTTGTAGAAAAGGTTATATAAGCTGCCTTTGTTGCTGGGCGAAAAACACAAGGCACACTTTATGTTTTGTCACTTGGAAATATAAATCACAGAACAAAATTATCAAAGATCAAATCAAACAGAAACAAAGAGAAACCAAGTCTCCAAAAATGATCTTACATGACAGACATACAAGTACCTTAGGGGATGTGACATTCTGAAAGCCTTTTGGCCAGGTCGAGTTTACAAAGCATCACCCTAGTTCACGTGTTTTTGGAGTTTGTCAGTTGGAAGAAGAACATGACCTCGTAGACAGTTAAAACTCAGTTTTGTTCAGTGACCTTTTAATTCAGAAATGTCCTTTCAGAGAGATTTCAGGTCCACTCATATATTTGTCATAGAATTTGCTTGTCAGGCTATGTCATGTTGCTACAAACCTTTATTCATGGGAAGGACTGCTTCACTGTGGGAGAGAGGGCACTTTAGGGTATTTCTCAGAATTTTAGAAATAAGGCTTCCTGGATCTGTCCTACTGCTAAGTATATAGGATTTAAATTTTGCAAATAATATTAAGAAGCAATTGTATAAGCATCATACAGATTTATGCAATCCCCATAAAAAGAGCGCATTCTTTACAAAACAGAAAAAAAGGAGTACTAAAAGTCATGCAGATACATGAAATCCCCTGATTAGTCAAAATAACCTGAACAAAAAGAATAACTTTGTTTCATAATATCTAACTTCAAGTCACTCCACAGAGTCATAGAAAGGAAAAAAGCATGGTTACAACACAAAACAGACACATAGATCAATGGAATAAAAGACCTAGAATTAAATCCATACAGCTCTTCCACCTGATTTAAAGATGCCAAAAATATATTGCATAAATGATAGCCTTAAGACGTCTCAGGGAATGAAGGTAAATGATCCCTAAAGCCCTTAAGAGTGAAAAGACAGAGTCTACTCCAAGATCTCTCTCTCTCACTCTCTCTCTCTCTCTCTCTCTCTCTCTCTCTCTCTCTCTCTCTCTCTCTCTGTGTGTGTGTGTGTGTCTCTTTCTCTTCTGCTACTAATAGTTATTATTATAATTTTATATTATTTTAATATATAAAATAAAAAATTATTATTATCACCTCTCAAGAAAAGGTATGGGGAAGAATGGATATCTACATCAGTACCTCTTAATGTGTATAATATTAGATTCCAAATAAACCAAAGACCTGAAACTTTAAAATAGAGGACAATACCTCAAGATGTAGACATAGGCAAAGATTTTTTCCCCAAAAGTTCTCCAATAACATATTAAATAATAGCGTGAAGAAGGTTACAAAAGTTAAAATGCCACACAACAGTAAGTGAAATAATCAAGAGACAGATTATAGATTCCAAAAAAGTCTTTGCTAGATATGTATCTGATTGATGATTAAGATCTAGATTATAGAGAAAGCTCAAAAACTAAACAACAGTAGCAAACCAGAACAACCTAACCAATGAATGGGAAAATTGAGCAAATACAGAGCTTTCAGAAGATGAAATAGAAATGACCAATAAGCATACCAAAATGCGTTCAGTTTCTTTAGCATCAGGAAAATACCTATTAAAACCACATTGGCATTTCATCTCATGCCATTAAGAAAGCAAGCCACTATGGCTGCTGATGAGGATGCGAGGAAAGGGGAGCTTCTGCACACTTTGGGTAGAAATGCAAATCAGTCCAGCCACTGTGAAAATCATTATGACAAACCCTCACAATAAACTGAATTATAGTGTGCTGCAGGTATGCCACTTCTGGGTATATACCTGAAGAATTCACCCAACATTCAAAAATGATACTTTCAATTCATGGTTTGTGCAGCCCTCCAAAATGAAATCTTCTGAGATGTGTACTAAAGAATTGGTAGAAAAGAAAAATGTGTGGAATATATGCTGTAGAGTTTTATTTAGCCACAAAGAAGATTAAAAGTGTTTTGTAATCTGGAAATTGTGTGCAGCTGGAGGTCATCATATAAAGTGAAAAAAGCTAGGCTGGGTCCTTGGGGAGATTGATTCTCACTTTTCTGAGAAACCTCCATATTGCATTCCAAAGTGGCTGAACAAGCTTACACTCCCACCAACAATGGAGGACTGTTCCCTTGCTCCGCATCCTCTCCAGCATAGGCTGTCATCTGTGCCTTTTACCTTAGCCAATCTAACAGGTGTTAGGTGGTATCTCAAAGTTGTTTTGATTTGCATTTCTCTGATGGCTAAAGAGGATGAGCACTTTTTCAGGTGCCTTTCAGCCATTCATGGTTCCTCTGCTGAGAATTCCCTTTTTAGATCTGAACCCCATTTTTTGATAGGGTTATTCAAGGTCCCACTCCAACCATAGGAACACCAGACTCACTCTTGAGGGAGTGGGGACAAAACTGGATTTGGCCAGGAGTGGAAACTGATCCAAGCATTACTGGGTCAGTGGGACCATAGGACTGTCTGCTCCCTGCCAAGGGAGGGGATGGGGAGTTGCAGAGAAGAAAAATGACAAGATGTGGTGGGAGGGGGAAGGGACCTTGATAAAAGAAAAAATAAAAATAAATAAATTTTAAAAAAGCTAGGCTGAAAAGACAGGTATCACCCGTTTTTTTTTATAGTTTGAGTATCAGAATTTGTATTGACACATAAATCATGCATGTACATATATACATACATGTGTGCTCAGAACAGAAGGGAGACTTAAGACACTTGTAGGAAAGGAAAAGGAAGAGTACATATGCAAAGACAGTGAACAGAAGTGATTAGAACAGGAGATCATCATGTTAAGCGAAAAAGCCAGGTTCAGAGAGACAAGTGTCATGCTTTCTCTTATGTGCAGAACTTATCATCTTTTTAAAGCATAAAGAGTAGAGAATGAGGCTATTTGGGAAGAGGAATGGACCAATGGGATGGAGGAGGCAGGAGAAGGAGGCAATGGGGATGCAAAGGATCATAGCACCTCATATACAGGCATAAAACTCTTTTCTCATAATTCATATATGCGGTGTATTGTGAACTTTACTTCATTCACTTCTAAAACAGAAACTTTGTGTTAGACGATCTTTGAAAACACTCATCAGCTCTAGGACGTTCGGGTTCAGTGGCAGATGTCTAAATGCATATTATGTGTGAAAATGCAAAAGACCTCACAGAGTTGACAGCAGAAGCTTTGGTAATGAGTCATAGGTAAAAATAAGTTTGGTTGCAGATATGCAAAGGATCAAAAGGCTTCTGACACCATGCTACAAGTAAAAAGTCTGAATGGACTACGTCTTCTGACACTGAAAACCGTGTATCCCTGTAGCTAGTGTTTAGCACAGAAATGTGAGGTACAGTCATGTTGCCACAAAAATGCATGTAACTGATAAGGGATTAGAAAGGTCCTGGCTTGTGGCCTGTCTTACTTATCTGCTTTTAGTCTTTGTGTATCCCTCAGTTTCCTTAGAGGGAAAAAAGAGATGAGTTGTAATTGTATTAATGCTGCCTTTCAGATTTGTTTTTAAAAGTTAAAGGATGTAAACTCCTTAATTTGTAGAAATTCAATTGACATAATTGACTTAATTCTTACTTATCATAACATTATTTACTAAGAAGTAAATTTGCATATGTCTCTTGGGTTGAAATGTTTTCAAATAATTTCAGCTTTTTACTAATACACTGTGTAAGTGACAAAGCAATGGAACATTGCAAATATCATTGGAAAAGCTAGTATTCAGAGTTCTAGAAAGACACGTGAACACATGTGAAGAAATTATCAGCACAACTGTGATATTCAACTATTATTTCACAAGGTGGCCTGTCTCAGGGGTTCTTAGACTCTGGAATCTTTATTTACTATAAATAGTCTCTGATTTTATATGTACGTATGGCATTTTTCCAATCAAGAGGAATTAATGTACCCTTACTCATAATATAATTGTTCTTATAATAGGATCAATGATTCAATCCCAATATATTTAAAGGAGTAGTCACTTATGTCTAGCCCATAATATTGATATTAGCTGAGTGTTTTTTAGTCTGATAATTTGTTATCCCTGAGAACTGTCTTCCAGGTTCAGCAACCACTTTGCTTAAAGCACAGTCCACAATAACGACATGAGACAGGTGAATGTTAAACTTGACAAACAATAATAGAATTCATATGAGACAAGGTTCAAACACTTTATCATCTGCTTATTAGACGGCAGCTGTTTTCTCCCCAAATAGCATAACATCCAGGTAACCGTTTAGTGATGGCATATGCAGTATCACTTCTGAGAAGCTTTCTAAGAGTAACGCCTTGATTAATCTTACATGTTGCTTGTGTGTTTCACTCAGGTGAATTAACCTCTCTATCTAGAAAATGAGGGAGACACATGAAAAATTTTTGTGACCTCTTCTCCTGGCATTGAATTCCACGGAATAAAATTTGAGCATATTTTACTGAGCTGATCTGGGTATGTGTATGCCTTCTTCTTCAAAGGTTGTCTCCCTGTTGAAGACAACATGGCAGATGGATTTTGCCTCTCTTACAGTTTGAGGGACCATAAACTTACTAAAAGGTCACTTTACATCAACCACAAAGGCCTGTCTGTGTCCATGGGATCTGCCCAAGTCTGTCTGGGCTCAGTTTTATAAACTGAAGAATAGAAATGGCACTTGTCTCTCAAACTTATAACAGATATGCTTATTTCTTAACGATTTTGGAAGAGGCTCACTAAATTCTGCTTCATTTGTTTTCTTTCTGCTACAATGTGTATACTTGTAAAAGATAACTTCAACTCATTCTTTAAATTTCATTCAAACTACTGTGTGGTTTCCTTATTCTATTTCTGCTTTTATATTTAGAAAAGGGAGTATCTCTATTAGGTTCATGCAAGTCATTTGATAATCCCCTTAGTTAAAAATCTCTGATTGCAATTTTATTCTCTTCTGAGATGAAAACCCTTTGAGTGCAATCTTACTTTATTGAAAGCCTAGAGGAAAAAAATAACTGCCTGAGGGAGGTGGGAATAATGATGCTGCACTGTGTGTAATGAAAGCTGTGATTTCCAGCATTTTCCTGGAAGCAACTGTAAAGATGTAAATGTTCTTTAAGTTGTAGGCCTGATATCTCCCACAAAGATGATTTTAGACTGAGAGCGAAGAAGAGATGGCCATATCTGGGTTAATTACTAATTTGATATTGGAGTTTTTTTCTTGACTTGGTTAAGACCATCACAGATGAAAATAGAATTATATAGGTGCCATTAATTACCTCTGAAGTGGAAACCAATGATAAAAACCACAGCAAAAGAGTTCTAGAAGAAAACATTTGCAACTCACCAATGTAAAATGAAGTGTCCTTCGAAGTACTGCTAAGTAAAATAGAAAACATGTTGGTGAATTATCAAATTTTTAGTGTGACCAATATTTGATTAACTCAGTCCATATTCATAGACATTTGTAATGTATTGGTAGAGGATGAAGTGCTTTGTTCAAACTCATATGAATGAAAGAATCATTCCTAACAATGATGCTGAGATGACAAACTTCATAGGCTGGGACAGGCTTGGGAAGACGAGAATGCGTGGGCCACCTGGCATTAGGTCAACCATTATGCTGTGTGTTATAAATTTACAAGTAACCTTACAAAGGAAGAACTAGTCAGCATAGAAAATCATACTTAAAGCATTTGGTAATCTGTAAAGATTCCTTAGGTCATGTTTTGAAGAACATTAAGAAACAGAGTCTTTTTGCTCCAATGACTATAAAGACACATTATTGAAATAAAATATTTAGAGAAAAATCTGTGGAATTCCAGGAGGATACTTAGAGAAGAAGCAGTGGCAGGAAGATCTAAGGACTGTGACACCTGCCCTTGGATGAGCCCAGAGGGAATTCCTGATTTCAGAAGAGCAGAATAAAATAAACAAGTATAAAACTATGAACAATGTGACATGAAAATCTATTACAACAATATATTAAGTTAAAATGTGATTGTGCCAAATACTAGTTATAAGGCACAGGGGCCATAGTTCTCTGGCCTTCTCCAGAGAACTAAAATAGGGGCTTATTATCTAATATACAAAATGAAAGCCAAGTCAGTATAAAATCCTAAGAATTCAGTATTGGTAAATGTGGGAAAGATGTTCTGGACATGGTACAAGGTGGGACTTCACTAGGGATCAGAGGATGTATGAGAAACTACATTTCATTTGAATGAAATGATTCATTTTATTTGATGGAGATTGAACTGGTGTTACTGGATGGTAATCACTACAGGGATAACTCAGCTGATAACTCTGCTGCCTTGTGACATTGTCACACTTCGGCTGTCCCAAAGCTAGCATATGGCAAACTCTAGTGCCAGAGATATTTTAAAGCTGCTAGTAATATTTGTGGTCAACTACTTGATTTTAAAAAAAAACTTACATATGGCAAAAGCATAGGTTATGATAAAGAAAAATTACTTAAGACTACACTGGTTGTAATTCTTTTGTGAATGGCTTTAGCCATTTGAGGAAAGTAGATCCCGGCCTACTGCGGCTCTGTCAACATCACTGTTCTTACTTGGGTATTCAGAAGCTGCTTGTCTATGATCTGACAGTAAAAAAGAATATGTGGCTCTGATTTAATATGTTTTTAAAAGTACATTTTACGTGCATTAAAATAGCCACAGAGCTAACTGATGGTGAAACCTCAGAATTATATGAAAAATTTTGCCTTGACAAATATCATATGCACTTGCATAGGATGAAAACAAAGGTGAAGACGATATTAGAAATGGAAGATAGAAATTTTTAAAGTCTTTTGTTTAGGGGGTCTATGTGTGTGTGTTTATATTACATGAGCATAGTGCCTGCAGAGGCAGAGACATCGGTCTCCCTGTACCTGGAGATGACGGTTGAGCAAAAATCGATGTGGTGGGCACTAGAAATGGAATTTTGCTTCTCTACAAGACCTGTATGCATTCCTGACGACTAAGTCACTGCTGTAGCCCTTAGCATTTTAGTCCTTGTCTTTATTTCATTTGCATTAAAATTTGATAGAATTTAGGGTTTTTTTGTTAAAAGATATGGAATCTCTCACAGCAATTCACAAGCTACTTTTCATTGGTGATGTTCGTGAAGAGAGTGCGCAGAATGAGAAGGGGCTCTGTGACCACAGATTTTTAACTTGAGAGTGAAGTCTCAACGTTGGAGTTGATGGCAGATGTTTGGCATTTGAGAGACTTCCTGTCATATTTTATACTCAGCAAGCTAGGATGTCAACTTAAAGAAAAGATCTATCTCCTTAAAGCATCCTCCCTATACAACTATCCATTATTATAAGGAACTTGATTCAAATGATAGTTAATTGACAATAAAGAAAATAAAAAGAGAGCAAGATTTTTAAAATCTAATCAGAATATTTTTTGACAATTTACATAGAGACTTAAAAATTAAAACACCCGAATGTGTTGATCTAAATGTTTTCTAGCATCATCTTTTTCAATGCCCGTGTAGTTTCCTAGAACAGAACATAACTTCAAGATGAGTCATTTGTTCCCAGCCTTCATTTTTAATGATATACCACCTTGAGCTCCTCTACTTTGCTATGCATGTTTTCTAAGAACAGGATGGCATAGTTAATATGAAGACAATTGTTCTGACTCAGGAAGCTTAAGTTCTACTCAATAATTATCATACTATGTGATGATTATCATACATCACATAACCTCTACAGTTTCATCATCCATAAAAAGTAAAAGATAATTTTGAGTTGAAGGCTGTTCTACTTTGAAGGCCAAGATCTCAGTGGCATCAAGGTCTGTGGGCATGTTGAGATAGGACCAGCCATCACAACAGTCTTGATTATAAGGTTTTCATACTTAGCTTGAGAAATAAAATTAGGGAATATTGCCAAAGTTGGACATTGTATTAGAACAAGTTAAGGTGATAGGAATGATGGGCCTACCAAATATGTGGGGGAAAGACCATGGGGCTATTATCCCAGACTCACAGAAAAAGTTTCGATGAGAAGATAAGTGGAAGAACTGGCAAAGCAGAGCGTAGGAAATCCAGAGTAGTCTAGAGGCCTAGAGCACTTCTTTGAGAGCCAGGAGCACTGCTGTCAGTATGCCCTTACCCTCCTGGAAATAAAGAACATTCCTGTGCATTAACTTCTCTCATCCCCTTTATCTTGTAAGCTTTGTACAATGATGGCAGCAGAGGAGGTCCATGGTGATATAGACACTGATGCCCAAGAAAACCTTTCATTGTAGTCCTTGGAACTACCTCTTGGAACTATAGCTACAGACTCCAGTGCTATTGCCATTTCATGTCCAAATGAAATAACTGGGAATCTTATTCCTTACTATGGCTTGAGATTTTTGAGGGGGACCTGTTAGAACATGTCTGTCAAGAATGCATGTGTGGAGGGGCTGATGTCCTCGATGAAAGAGCAGAACATAAACCATGAGATGATGACATCTGTGAGGGATGGTAGTAGGAACTATATCTTTCCTGGTAGGCAGGAAGTAGAACAGGAGTGGTATGAGAATTGAGAGAGATTATTATTATTCCATTGAAAGTAACATGTTCTTCATGCTTTGTCTGCGTATAGGCTCCAAACTTGCTCCATAATTGTGCTGACTGCTATTAATGATCTTTTTTTATTGATTTATCTGAGTTTCACACACAATCCCCCCACAGCAAGACAAACAGTCTTAGATAAACTATGTATTTGTTGGAAGGAGATAGGTAAGGTACAAGAAGGAATAAATATTTTTATGAGCAGATATGGATGACACTAGGAGTGGTTTTGACATAGTTGTCTACCTGGAGGTAAGGTTCAGATAATTTTAGACTTCAAGGAGCTGTGCACAGGTAAGTTATCAAATTGGCTAATTGAAAATGGTGCTGGAAATGTTGTGTGGCTGGGAAATTTTCTTAGTGAAGAAGGAACTCGAAAGGAGCAATTCATATCCTAATTCTAAGTACAGTAGGCTCCTTGTAAGAGAAGATGCCTGCTAAGACTAATATCTATCCATAATAATGACAATGGAAGCATTGTCAGAAGCGAGGAACCCAGCCATGGGAGGTAATTCTTTCTAAACATATCTTTCTTAGACTCCTCTGCCATGGTCTTGAAAAATGAAGTCCTAAATGAGACTTTTATGATTTTTGATGGGTGTTTTTCAAAACAAGGCTTCTTTGTGAAACACCTTTGAATATCCTGGAACTCACTTTGTAGACCAACCTGGCCCTAAGCTTATGAAAATATGTCTGCCACTGCCCCTAGAGTGCTAGTATTAAAGGTATGCATCACCTATCCCAGGTGAGACTTTTATGATTTATCCCGAGTCCTATCAGCATGAAGTATTCACACTTGATTCCTGGAAAGAATTTTCTCATGTGAGAGGAGTTTTGCAGTAGTTCCCATGTGGGCATTAGCTTGAAGATAGCTTTATGAACCTACTCAGAGAATGCTAGTTCTTAAAATGTCAATAGAAGGGGGTCTACATGGGAATCTCTAGCAAAATGATACCTTAGAAAAGTTACTTAATTTTTAACATCAATTTTTCTCACACATAAATGGCATTACAACCTTGTTTTAAAAGACTGACAACTAGGTTACCCAGTGTATTTAATGTGTTTATTAAAGTAGCTAAGAGTAGGTTGGTAGGTGCTTAGTAATCTGTACCCAATTTTAACCATTGGAGTTTGGTCTCAAAGAAAGTACTGTGTTGCTTTTTCATTATAATAAAAGACATTGATATTTACACAGTAACTCAAGCTCATTTTGATCCATCACTTTCTTTTACATTGTATACTTAATCTATCAGTAAATCATAATATTTATACTTCAAAATATTTCAATACCATTCCTTTCTCTGTTCCTCCATGATTAGCACCATAGCCCAGACTATCATTTTCTTCTTACACAAGGATGTAAGCCCTTAACTAGTAATCGTATCTTCACCAACATCTTCTAAAACATTATTTTTTTATTATGAATAAAATCTTATTTTTTATCCATATATCCCTTTGTTCAAACTCCCATTCCCCCGCCCAGTCACTCTCTCTTCTCCACATCTCTTTATCTCCTCCTCAGCAAGGGCAGGAAGTCCCAAGGTCCCAAGGTGTCTTAGTTCAGCATCCATTCCAGGCAGATCCACTTTCCTCACCTCAACATGAAGTGGGTCAGGTGTTCCTCTGGAGGGAATGGATTCCAAGGTACTGGTCCAAGGTGCTTCAGATCCCAACCTGTTCAGTGGTTGTGGTTTGCAGCTTGGGTATGCTTTGCTTTTTGTTTAAAATCCACTAATGAGTGAGTACATCCCCTGCTTATCTTTCTGGGATTGTGATACCTGGCTCAGGAGGATATTCTCCAAATCCATCCATTTGCTTGCAGATTTTAGGATATCATTTTTTCTTACTGCTGAGTAAGACTCCATTGTGTAAATATACCACAGCTTGTTAATCCATTCTTCAGTTGAGGGACATCTAGGTTGTTTCCAGGTTCTTGCTATTATGAATAATGCTGCTATGAACATAGTTGAGCTAATGTTTTGAAAGTGTGAATGTGCATCTTTAGTGTATATGCTGGATCCTTGGTGAGATTGATTCCCAGTTTTCTGAGAATATGCAATGCTGCATTCCAGAATGGCTGAACCAGCAACAATGGAGGACTATTCTTCTTGCTCTGCAACCTCTCCAATATAGGCTGTCATCTGTGTCTTTAATCTTAGCCATTCTGACAGGTGTAAGATGGTATCTTAAAGTTGTTTTGATTTGCATTTTTCTTATGGCAAAAGATGTTGAGCACTTTTTCAAGTACCTTTCAGCCATTTGTAATTCTTCTCCTGAGAATTCCCTTTTTAGTTCTACAGCCCATTTTTTTGATTGGGTTATGTAAGGTTTTGGGCTCTAGTTTCTTGAATTCTCTATATATTTTGGAGATTAGTCCTCTGTCACTTGTAGGTTTGATAAAATCTTTTCCCATTGTGTAGGCTGTCATTTTGTCTTATTGACAGTGTCCTTGGCTTTACAGAAGCTTCTCAGTTTCAGGAGGTCCCACTTACTGATTTTTGTTCTTAGTGTCTGTGCTACTGGTGTTATATTTATGAAGTGGTCACCTGTGCCAATGCGTTGGAGGGTATTTCCCACTTTCTTTTCTATCAGGTTCAGTGTGGCTGGGTTTATGTTGAGCTCTTTGTTCTACCTGAAATTTAGTTTTGTGCAGGGTGACAGGTTTGGATCTATTTGCATTTTTCTACATACTACCATCCAGCTATGCCAATACCATTTGTTAAAGATATTATCTTTTTTTCCATTGAATATTTTGGACCTCTTTGTCAAAGATCAGGTGTTCATAGGTTTGGGGGTTAATGTCGGCATTTTCAGTTCAATTCCATTGATCCACAAGTCAGTTTTTATGCCAGTACCAGGCTGTTTTTATTACTGTAGCTCTATACTATAACTTGAAGTCAGGAATGGTGATGCCTTCTGAGGTTCTTTTGTTGAGCAAAATTGTTTTGGGCATCCTGGCTTTTCTGTTATCCCAAATGCAATTAAGTATTTTTCTTTCAATGTCTGTAAAAAATTGTGTTGGGATTTTGATGGGAATTACATTGAATCTGTAGAATGATTTTGGTAGGCTTGCCATTTTTACTATGTTGATCCTACCTATCCAGAAACATGGGAGAGCTTTCCATTTTCTGATATCCTCTTTAATTTCTTTCTTTAATGATTTTAAGTTTCTATCAAATGGATTTGTTACTTCTTTTGTTACAGTTACACCAAGGTATTTAATGCTATTTGCAGCTGTTATAAAGGGTAATGTTTCCCTTATTTCTTTTTCAACCCTTTTGTCTTTAGTGTATAGGAGGGCTACTGTTTTCTTTGAGTTCATCTTATATCCTTCTACATTGCTGAAGGTGTTTATCATCTGTAGAAGTTCCCTGGTAGAATTTTGTGAATCACTTATGTATGCAATCATATTGTCTGCAAATAGAGATAATTCTACCAGACATTCAAAGAAGAACTACTACTAATATTTCTCAAACTGTTTCATACAGTAGAAACTGAAGGAATATTGCCAGACTCTTTTATGAGGCCACAATTACCCTAATACCCAAGCCACCCAAGCATCAAAGAAGGAGAATTACAGACCAATTTCTCTTATGAATATTGATGCTAAAACTCTCAACAAAATTCTTGAAAACTGTATACAACATATAAAAAGTATCATCTACCACAATCAAGTAGGCTTCATCCCAGAAATGCAGGGATGGTTCAATATACAAAAACTGCAAATGCCATCCATATAAACAAACTGAAGGAAAAAAAACCCATGATTATATCCTTAGATGCTGAAAAAGCCTTTGAGAAAAATCCAGCACTCCTTTAGGATAAAGTCCTGGAGAGATCAGCAATACAGGGAAAATATCTAAATACAATAAAGGTGATTTTCAAGAACCCTACAGCCATCAAACTAAATAAAGGAATACTCAAAGCAATCCCACTAAAATCAGGAACTAGACAAGGCTGTCCTCTCTCCCCTTATTTATTCAATATAGTTCTCAAAGTTGTAGCTAAAGCAATAAGAGAACACAAGGAGATTAAGGGGATACAAATTGGAAAAGAAGAAATGAAACTATCTCTTCTAAAACATTCCCTGAAAAACAATACCAAAAGACTCTTTAACAACATAGTTCATAAAGGCAACTTGCTGAAATATGTTGAGTGGGTTCCCAGTGCCTTAAATCTGAAGTTGACACCATTGCCAGATCTTTTCCATTTTCACCTGTAGATTCCCATACCATGATCCCACACATACCCATTTGTGTCTGTTTGTTAGCACACAGCTTCACCAGCTCCATGACTTGAATCTGCAGCCCTCCCTTCTCTGTGCTCATTGCCCACCCCTTTTCCTTCTCTTGAGAGCCACTCTGTCTCTGTCTTCTTCAGAACATATACATACCATCACTCACTTGTGTTCACTCACTGTCATCTTTTATACCACTCCAAGATTTTATTTGTTATGCTTATTTTAGAGTGTCTAATACCTTAGTCAATTGGAAATGTTTATTGAACTTTTTAAAGATATGAGAGCTCAAGACTAGAACATAGCTAAATGACACAGTGCCTCACTTCTACATTGATGGCCTTTGGCAGGGGCATGGGTGAAGAAAGACTTGTTTTCTTTAAGGGTCTGGCCACAGGGAGTTTACTTTTGCTCCAGTAAGTAAATGAATCTGAGAGGTATGAATCTGAGAGAACTGATAACTGAGTTTGATAGGGTGCATGATGTAAAATCACCAAATAATAAATATATAAAAAAGAAGAAAAGATAAATTCTGTTTTCTGCTGAATTATTGGAGATGGTGGGAGTATAATCCTTACAGAAAAATAAGGTATTTGTTTAAAGATTAGCACTTTGCCTGTTAATGAACATTCAAACTTAGATGTGGTCATCCCAGTTTTCTCACTGAAGGCCCTGTCTGTAAAGCTCTTTATGGCTGGAGCTGGAGCTTACGACCTCCCTATCAGTGCTATGTATGACACTGATTGATCCTATAGATTCACTTTCCAGTTAAACCATGTCACTTCCTTTTTTCGGTTGGAAATGTATTTAAAACACACTCTTGAGGGAGGGGGGACAGAACTGGATTTGGCCAGAAGTGGAGACTGATCTAAGCATTATTGGGTCAGTGGGACCATAGGACTGTCTGCTCCCTGCCCAGGGAGGGGATGGGGAGTTGCAGAGAAGAAAAATGACCAGATGTGTTGGGAGGGGGAAGAGACCTTCAATAAGGATATACAGGGATGGAAAAAAAAATTCAGAGGGAAAGCTGAACACAAAGAAAATATATGTGTAGCAATCTTATTTGTATTTCCACCCTTGATAAGCCATGCTTATGATTCTTATCCTCTGTATAGTTATTGTTAACTCTTCCGCATTTTAAATTTTTTTTACTGTTTTTTTTTGATAAATACAAAATAAATAAGGAAAAAAAACACTTATTTTCTTTTATTTTATACTCATTTTGCCTACCTATACATCTGCACACCATGTATATGTAGTGTCCACAGAGGCCAGAAGGAAATGTCAGATTCTCTAAATCTGACTTCTGTCTGGGTGCTGGAGACCAAGCCAGGGTTCTCTGCAAGAGCATCAAGGATTCCTCACTGCTGAGCCTTCTCACCTGATTTTGAAACATTATTACTGTATGTTGGGGATGAAATGCGAGTAGTACAGTGAATAATTCATATGAGAATTTTCTTTTATAAGAACCACTCTTGAAAAATACGCTGTAATGCAAGAGAGCTCTCAACATATGGTGCTGTTATGAATGCTTCTTTAGAGTCAAATAAACCTAGGTTTGAAGCTGAGCTCTGCTGCTAACAAAGTATGCAGACTTGACTATTTAATCTCTGTTCTCTGGAATAATTTTGGTTACTCAAATATATCATTCAAAGTCTAATAAATGCTTTAAATTCTGGAGAGCAAAACTGGTGGTGAAGGTCTATGTGGCTATTGCTAGGTTAAGTTAAAATTCTTTGATGGTAAAGCGAAGATGATAGAAGCCGGTTCTTTGCTAATTTCTAGAAACTTGTCCATTTACGGGCATTTTGCCACCCATCGTTTGGGCAATTAAATAGAACTAAAGTTCTGACCAATATAACACTCTAGCAAGTTAGTCTTCCATCTAAAGAAATTCTGTTTTTTATTTTTTTAATTTCATTTTTAGTAATCCATACATGAGCATAATGTCTATATCATTCCTTCCATACATGAGCATAATGTCTATATCATTCCTTCCCCTTCCTCCTCATCAAACTACACTGTGCCCCTTCCCAAATTCATAATTTTCCCTTTAGTTATTATTGTTATATGCATTTATATGTATATAAAGTGTACTGAGTTCATTTAGCATTGCTTATATTTGCATTTGCCCAGGGATGACCACTTGGAGTTGGACAATCTATACAGAAGATGTCCCTAGGAGAAAATAATTCTCCCTGTCTCATCAGCCCTTAACTACCTGTAGCTCTTCATCTAGAGGTGTGACGATGTGGAATTTCCACTGTCCACTTCTGGAAATGTGGTGGTTTCAATAAGGACATGATCATAGGATCATAGATTTTAATATTTGGTCTTTAAGGAATGGTGCTACTCCAGGCCCAGTCTCTCTCTCTCTCTCTCTCTCTCTCTCTCTCTCTCTCTCTCTCTCTCTCTCTCTCTCTCTCTCTCTCCTTTGGATCTAGATGAAAGGCTTTCAGCTTCTTTAGCACTCCAGCACCATGTCATGTCTGCCCGCCAGCTGCCATCTTTCCTCTATGCGCATACTGGACTGTGAGTCAATTAAACCATACGCTCCCAATTAAATTCTTTCCTTTATAAAAGTTTCCATGGTCATAGTGTTTCTTCACAGTAAGAGAACATTGACTAAGACAAAGTGAACTCATATTATCATTATGAAGATCTTGTTCAGGAAATGATATTGTTGAGATTTCAAGGTTTATTTCCCCTGTTATGTCTAAGAAACACTATCTTGCAAAGACATTCTCATCCTCTGGCTCTTACACTCTTCCTTGATTTTTCCTGAGCCTTAGGTATAAGAATTGTGTTGCAAATTTAACAGTTGGGATTGGGCACACCACAGTCACTTATTCTATGCATTTTAACCAATTGTTTTTCTCTATAATAGTCTCTGTGTGTTGCAAAATGAAACTTATTTGACAAAAGGGTAAGTATCTATAAGCATAATGGTATGTATTTAGAACAGGTAGAAATATTATTGGTTTAGGTCTGTGACCTCTCCAGTCTCTGGTAGGTGGCTGAGCTTATAGTACCAGGCATGAATCCTGGCCTACTCAATGAAACTTAAGTCCAATTAGACAGTCTTTAGTTAGCCTCAGTGTAAAAATGCCACTGTTGCACCAGCTCAGATATCTCATTGCTCCAGGTATTGCTGTGGTTTGTAGACTTTAGAGCTGAATAAAACTACTGATTGCTTTTCTTGCTCAGCTGCTTATATAGCAGTGAGGAGTTAGTCCCATGGGAGGGGGCTTCCAGATCAGTTCCAACTCTATTCCTCCAAGTCCTATTTCATAATAGTGTGACATCTTCAGAAATAGGATCTTACCTGACTTCTATGTTCCATCATGGATGAGCACATTTCACTCTACAATTTGCCAATGCAAAGGAATACCAAAGAAGTATATGAGAGAAAATAAAAATAAGCCCTTCAACATTATATTTCATTTTGAGCCTATGTCTTCAATTTATTCTTGGATGGTTAAGTTCTAAGCTACTGTAACAGTAACATTAATAGTATGATTCCATGCAAGCTGCTATCTCCAACTCAGTCTCCCATCACTTAGAAGAACTTTTATCATCATATGGCCCCAACTGAAGAAAGCCAATGTGGTCCTGGAGTGATAGTTAAGTGATTCAGAGCCCTAGCTGTTCTTCCAAAGGTCCTGGGTTCAATTTTCAGCACCCACATAGCAGATCACAGCTGTCTGTCACTGCCTTTCCAGTGGATCTGATACCCTCACATAGACATACATGCAGGCAAAACACCAATGTATATAAAAATAAATAAATCTGAAAGAAAGAAAACATGTTTTCAGTATTCTGTTACCTACATTTCACTCTAAATTGTAAAGTAGATTTCTTTTTAAAAAAATTATTTATTTATTTTATGTCCTGACCTCAGTTCCCCTCCATCCTCTCCTCCCATTTCATCCACCCTGCCCCACTCAACCTCTGTTTCGGTTTAGAAAAAGACAGGCCTCCCATGAGTATTAAAGAAGCATGGCATATCATGTTACAGTAAGACTAAGTACCTCTCCTTGTATTAAGCCTGGAAATAGGTTCCCAAGAGCCAAGGTATTAGGACAGCCCTTGCTCTCATTATTAGATGTCCCACACTTAAGTAGATCACACTACACAACTGTCACATATATGTAGAGGACCTAGATTGGTCCCATGCAGACTCCTTGATTGTTGGTTCAAACTCTGTGAGTGAGGGTATTTGTTTCTCTGAGTTTTCTTGTAATGTCCTTGACCTCTCTGGCTCCTACATTCCTTCCTCCATCTCTTTAGCAGGATTCCCCAAGCTTGGCCTAATGTTCACCTGTGAGTCTCTATTTGTTTCCAACAGTTTTTAGATGAAGGTTCTCCAATGACAATTGAGGTTATCACCAATCTAAACACAGGAGATGGCCATTTTAGGCTACCTATCCACCATTGCTAGGAGTCTTAGCTGGTGTCATGTTTGTAGATCATCTTATAAAAAACTGACATCAAACCCATAGCTAAAAATATTTTACCAATAATAATCTAATGTATAATTCCATTGTTAAAATTTTTTTCAGCTTCTGAATAAGCAACAGGTCTGAGTAAGAGAGAATGTGATGTTATTACACTGTAGAGATTCATCTTAAAGAGAGTCTCAAACTCAGTCTTCCAAGGATCTTCTGGCTACGTGGCAAACAACAAATTACTGACTTAGTTTCGGAATGCTAAAAAGCCCTCTGTTTCGGGTGGTGACAGTGACTACAACCTGAGCCTAGCCTTGCCTCTTCCACTTACTGAATTTTCAAGCCTTTCTCTTGATTGTCTGCTCCTTGTTCCTTTCTCAATGACTAAGATCCATCACTGTAGGTTGGGAGATGGGGAAGTCTGAATAAACAGATGAATCTTCCCATAGTCCTGAATATGGTAGCTGACATCAGGTCTGGAGAAATGATTTGCTCCAAAAGATAGCCTGGGGTTATTTTTAATGAGTCATATGTTTGAGGAAATTAATACTAAGAACATTCTGGATTGAGCCTCTCTGAAGATAAACCATAAAGAGACACAATTGTTTGCCTCCTCCACCCCCATTCCACCCCTTGGGTGTTTCACATCATTCCCTGTTGGGTCATAGAGCACTAAACAAAAGCTTGATGCAGAAGACAGCTAATGCCATCTTTCTATTTGGATCTGCAATTTTTCTGCACCAAACTTCAGGGGAACAGGGGAACTTAGAAACTGTGGAGAAAAGTTATACTGTGTCAAAATGTACTGAGGATTACTGATCTTGGCTATAGAAAACTGAACACAGGAAGAAACATGAAAAAAAAGTCTTGGCAAGTTTCTAAATAACAGACTGCATCCTTGAAAAGCAGAGTTTTTCTCAGGTCTTCTTGGGAGCATGCTTCCTTTCCTTGTCACTTAAACACAGCCCTCTGCTCTTATGCTTCTCTCTTTAATAGGGCTGGATAGAGTGCCTGAGAGGTAAATGATGTTTAATAGAAGGAAAATCGAAGACCAGAAGCTGCATCGACCCCCCTGAGAAAAATAGTGTAAGCATTTCCTCACTCATTTAGGCTTCAACGATGCAATTCTACACTTAAGGATGAATGTCAGATGTTTACACAATGATCCAGCTGTTTTAAATGCACTGGTGGTTTATTTATATTATAGGTTTTGGTAAATAATGTATTAAGGTAATTTAAATTTACATTCTTCATCTGGGGTTTTATTGCTGGGGAGAAATCACTAAAACATTTTTCCTTTTCATGTCCTGCCTATTGGATTTTGCAGGTGCTTTTACATACTGCTATGCACAATAAATGACAGTTCACTGAGAACACTGAAATTATTAGATTTCCAATTTTTCCAACAAAAAGTTTACAATAGTACACAAATCCCAGTAGGCAAAGGTGTCACCCAGAAAGTTAACTAAGGCAACTACAGTTCTTTATCCCACCCATCAAACTTTCAATCAGTAACAATAACTGGTAGTGGTAATTTCACCTACGGTAACTCTCCTGAGAGGTGTTTTTTAGACCAGAGGGGGGTTAGCATGAGTTAATACCATCTCAATGGACACTCAGGTCACTCTCCTATACAGTTCTGTGTTCTTTACTGCAGTACATTCATTTGCTACATCTACTTTTGAAGGAAATTTCATTCTTTTTTTTCCAGGACCCATTTTATGACTTTTCAAGGTCCCAGGATCAGTCAGTCCCCTGACCCTTCAAACCTGATACACACACACACACACACACACAATGGGGCTAAATAATGAATTGTGACAATAATTCTAGGAGCTCAAGTGGCGTCTTTAAATGTTTTTATATGTATTTTTAAAACAGAATGATCTATGAGATTCTAATTGCAGACCACAGGATGTAGTTTTTTGGTAATTGGCCCAATGCGCGATATGCAGTGTCTCTTTCTGTTCCTTAAATGTACTGTGCTTGAGAAGTTCTCTGAGTCTTCATCTAATTGCTCAAGATATACAGGACAAGAAGCCTGGTCAGGGAAGTGTTTCTTGGAATTGTTTTTTTAGTGGTACCCTATTCTTCTGTCTGGTAATGTAAAAGCTGGAGAAATGGTCAGCAGTTAAGTACAGAGTTTCGTTTCCAGCCCACTCTCCTGACAGATAGATCTAGTTCCCATCTAATTCTGTGAATTTCCCACCACCAGTCCAAACCTAAAAGTTGAATGAATGGCTTATTCTGGCCAGCCAAGGGGCCTCCCTTTTGCTGGCTAGCATTGTTTTCTCTGAATGGAGTCTGTCAGCAGCTTGAAAGAAGATATTAACTAGCAAGTTCTTCATTAATTTCTGATGAGAACAATGGCCTCACTACATGTTAACCATTCTGAAACATTTCATCTCTTATTTTTCATATTAAATAGAACTGGGCTTCAAAGCTCAGATAGGCTCATGAGAGCATGCAATAAGCTTCTGCTTTGCTAGCTGGTGTTGTATAGTTAGAATAAGACAAATGTATATACTTCAGAATAATGCAAACTGAATGAACATGTTAATGTGCATGCATTCACACATGCACACACACATACACACACACACCCTCTTACACACCTGATCAAAGATGACACTGACATTTTGTCCAGTGGAAGTCTATATTCTCTTCTCTCATATAACTTGGTTAAAGGATAAAACAGATCTTATCATTGTTTTCCACCTAGAAGAGAATGTGTTAAACCATCATTCACACTGCAAAATTGTATGAAACTATTCCTGTTAATTTCCATAGCAGTCATGTAAAGTAAACAACATTATCCCAATTTACAGATGTGAAAACTAAGACTAATTGACTTGTTTAAATCAAATTGGCTGAGCCAAGGCAAGAATTCAAGTTTCCTGTGATTTAGCATTCTTTCCTGTAGTAATGTAAATGTTCTTTAAAATGTCGTGTGCAAACATAATGGACAGGGTTCAGATTCATCAGGCACAATTTTCTGCCAGAATTACAGTGTTTACCTGATGTGAAACATGCTCATAAACAAAGAGAGGGTGCAGCTGGAGCTAACATCTGGGATGATTAACTGGCATCTACAGTTGCAAAATGAATACAGCTAAGCCTCAGAGCAATGGGTCTATTCCCATGTGGAACAAAGGTGCCTGAATGATATGCCAGGTAAATGCTGTATATGGATTCATCATATATTTATGATTGAAGCTAAAGTAACTTTTAGTATCTATACAAATCAACACTGAAAAGTATGTTGCATGAACACATACTATAGAAAAGCATATTTATCAAAAGCAATGGGATACTGGTTTTCATAAAATGCAAGCCAAGCTATTTAAAAATATTTATAGTGAAAAGGATAGGACTAAAAGCCAGAGAACAATGAAATTAACTTAATGAAACATACTTAAATATTACTTGGAAAGGTTATAAATTCATCTACTTGGTGGCAGTATCTACAAAAGCTTTTTGCTTGTTTGTTTTTAATTAGCATATGAAGTAATAGGTTTCATTATGAAATTGTCATGCATAACTTGTTTTTTTGATTCTGATTCCCCTGCGTCCTTCTCCTTAAAGTAGGTCCCTTTCTGTTGGCACATTACCTGTCCCGTCCCCTTCTCTTCTCCTTAGAACTTCTTTATTTTTTATTATTTTTCTAGGCCACATCCTCCCTCACATCCCCTGCCCCCAGGCTTCTACCTTCTTTTACCTGGCTTGTACTTGGCTCATGGCCTCCACCCTTATGAACATATAAACATGTAAAGGTGGGATCCACAGAGGGGAGATTTGTCTTTCTGAGTCTGGGTTACCTCACGATATAATGATTTCCAGACCCATTCATTTTTCTGTGAGTTTTATAATTTCATTTTTCTTTATTGCTGAGTAAAATCCCATTGTGTATAAGTAGTGCACTTTTATGCTGCATTGTCTGTTGATAGAAAGCTGATTCTCCCTCCTTGTTACTGTGAATAGAAGAGCAATAAACATTGATGTGAAATTACCTCTGTGGTAGGTTGTGAACTCCTTTGGGTACATACCCAGAAGTGGTACAGCTGGGTCATATTTTTACTTAAAAAAAAAAAACCAACCTATTTTTATAATGGCTTGATTAGTGTATACTTAAAAAAGCTGTGTATAAAAGTCCATTTCCCATACGTCTTCACCAGGATTTTCTCTATTTTTTTCTTTTTGTGACAAACACTGACTGGAATCTTGAAATAATTTTATTTATATTTTCCTACCTACTAAGGATGTTGAAAATGTTAAAAATATTATGGGCCCTTTATCACTCTTCTATTGAGAACTTTTCGTTCCATTTATTAACCCATTTATTAGTTAGCAGTTTTGTTGGTGTTTGATATTTAAAGGTCTTTATATATTATTTTTATATTCTTGTGTTTGAAGTCTAGATAGCTATGGTTTTCTCTTTTTCTGAAGGCTGTTCAGTATTCACTCTCCCCATAGATTCTTTTGCCTTGTAAGCCTTTTGATTCCACATAACCTCATTGCCTTAAAAAAGGCTAGTAAAATAAAGATCTCACTGTATTACCTATCTTACCTTTAATAACAGTTTTCCCTATTATTTTATTCAGTTTTTATGAGGGAAAACAGAATTCTCTCCTTGATAGGAGTTAAACTCCTATTTTGGTTTTCATATTCTGTCCACAGAAGTGAAGGTGCTACTGAGGGCAGCTGTATGCAGCAAATACCATGGTAACTGTGAAAATGTCCTAAAGAAAATGATGCAAACAAAAACATCTCCACCCTCCTCCACTGAAGTTACAGACCAGACGTCTCCACAGTGCTGACTTTTAATTTATCCCTTACACTTCCCTAGAAACATAACGACTACATGTAACTCAGTCAATCGCAGCCAGGGGAGAAAGCATTATGAAAGAATCGAGTGTATACCTCTAAGGCTTATCACTCAAGTAATAAGGCAACAGAATATGTACCAATTGTCCTTGTTGTTAATCTTCAGTGCTTTAAGAATATTGCTGCAGCCTGACCATACACAAATAAATTTAATATACTATTTGTATTAATTCTTTGAGCACTTTGTATATTCCCACAATCTCTTTTGAGTTCAGTCACTTGATTCCTCCCCCTACCATATCCACACTTCCACTTCCCACCAATTTCATGTCCTCTTTTTATAAGCCAAAATCCAATTTGTACACACTGTTCATCTTAATTCCCACATTATATCCTGATGTAAGATCTGACTTAAATACATATAGTGTAAGCAGAATATAAAAATCTTGCTTCCCCCAAAATTAATTTTTTATATTTCACAATTTTTATAAGGATAGTTGCATGTATATTAATTGTATGTTAAACTGACATGTAGAAATGCACTTCAGATTTCTAAAGTTTACAAATATTAACTTATCAGTATTATTCTGTATTTAATTTTTCCCACTACTAAAAACTAAAGGACAAATGAATAAAATAAATAAAAATTTTTCCAACTTCTAATAACCTGTCAACAAAGTTGAGATGAACTATGTGAATTTGTTTCCCAGCTAAAGACACAGACCCAGAAAGGAGTATGCCTCCATTATTAACACAATTAAACCAACATATTCAGTAAAAGCAACGATGGTAAGGCTTTCTATGATGTGTATTTGTGACAATATTTAAAACCACACACATGCACACAAAGCTGTGGTTAAGAATACCAGCTGATGGGCAGGGAATTGAGAAGTCCCTCAGCTAACTTCTCCTCCCTCTAGTGAGGTAATTCAAACACTGCATTACAGAAATTAAAGGGAAAAAATAAAACCACCAGAAAAGATGATGCTTAAGCCAAGTTTCTATGTTATACCTACAAAATGTGTTACAAATGTAAAGTCAAATTCAAGATCTATATGTTTCTGTGTAGCTATGAATATTTAAGTGTCTCTGTGTTCTATCAATGTAGTATATAAAATAAATAGTGGGACAGTTCTAGGATAATGTAGCAAATCTTATCTTACATCTCAATGTATTTTCAATGAAGTATTTGGACCAGAAACAAAAATATTGGACTTCAGGGATGGGGAGATGGTTTAGTAGGATAAAGCCTGTAGCACATAAACATGAAGCCCAATGTTTGAAATCCCAGCCCTGACACAAATGCTGGGTAGGTGTGGAAGCTTTCCTGTAATGCCAGCCCTTAGGAGGTGGAGACAAGGATACCAGAAGAAAGCTGAGTAGGGAGAGTAGACAAATTGATGAGTTCTGAGTCTAAGTGAGAAACCCTGCCTCAATATTGGAAGGAAGAGTATTTGAGGAAGGCAGCTGATCTTAACCACTGGCTTAAGATCACACACACACACACACACACACACACACACACACACACACACACAGAGGCACACATGCATGCACACACACACAAAGAACACACATGCATATTCAGATACGTGACCATGCATACACACCAAACATATGCATATGTAACCATTTTGCCTGCTTTTTAAGCCTCCATCTATCCTTTGTTCATTCTCAGCATCACCCTTACACAGTCTGATATATCTTCCTTTAGACGACTAAGAATGAGCAATCCTTACAGTAAATCTGGGTTTGTTGCTTTGTTTTATTTTGGTTTCTAAACTTTACGTTAAGGTTCAGTTTAGCTACAGAATAGAGGGAAAGAAGAAAACACATGATACAATAACTATGCACTCTTCTTTTTGTCTTTGAGGCCGGGTTTCTTTGTATATCTGAGGCTGTCCTGGAACTTATTCTATAGATCATGATGACCTCAAACTTAGCAATGTGCCTGCCTCTGCCTCCTGAGTCTTGTGTACTCTATCACCACCTGGCTCCGAGCAAACCTTCTGCAATTCAGTTAGATATTTAGATTAGATGCTTCTTGTGTAGACCTATATAATAGAAATATTGACATTAATGGAAAAGCTATTGGCAAGCATTGAAGTTTTTTTTCTGACCTCAATGACTGATAAAGTTTTTCAGATTGATAGAAACTGAGGCATGGAATTTACCCATGAATAATCCTATGGAAATAATTACTTTTCATTTCCCTGCAGGCCTCCTCTGGAGTCCTCCTATTTTCTATAACACAGAAGCAGAGTAAGAAATGGGCATTTTAGATTGAGGTCCATGTAAAATATCATACCAATTTGGTGTCATCATTCCCATTAACCTTATGGAAACTCAGAATGTAATGGATGCCCAGAAATTATACTATAAATTCTGCCTGCAACTTACAGGAGGTAACTATTTTTAGTTCTCCCCATTCTTATTAAAGATATTCATTATAAATTCACTTATGAAAATGTTATCTCATAGACTTTTGGGGAAACTTTTCTGAAGTTTTAAAATAAGGTTTCAGAAACATGATTAGAAAATAGTCATTTAGTTTCCCAGCAAATGCTGATCCTTTCCAGGAAAAAAAAAAGTGTCTATAAATAAAAGAAGCAAAGCTGGCTGTCAGTGATTTGAAGTAGCTGGGTTGGATTCTGAATATTAATACACAAATTATAGCTTGTGCCAGTTACATACAACCAGGGTTGTGTGTGCTTTTCCAATGGTTTATTTAAACCATGATTTGCATGTAAGTATTGGTCCAATGCATTTGCAGAAGGATCATAAAAAATGTCATTTGTTACTTCAAGACTCTGCCTTATGACTTTAGCATAGGTCATATCTGCTAGGAGTAAATTTGTGTTTATTTGTTCCACTTATGGAAAACATGTTAGTATCAGTAATTCTAAATAAAGTAGCAGGTAATCTAGATGTCACAAAGTCAGATCTTCATAGAACCAACCTAAAACATGTCTGGGAAGCTGGAGAGATGGTTATAGAACTCCTTTGAAGAGAGTTAAATGGGGACCATAAGCTAAGAAGCTTTTTAGTTGATTTTTTATATCTCTGTGTGTGTGTATATGCATGTATGTATGTATGTATGTATGTATGTATGTATCCAACACAGGCTGTCAGGCTTGGCACCAAGCACCTCTACCCATTGAACCATCTCCCACCCAGTTGAAGCATTTTCTAAATGTGGTATCAAGGCAGGCCAGGAGTAGTTAGCGACATTCTTATAATGAGTAGTTTCCCTATTTGAGGTAATTCCCTTACTGAAATGGAGGAAGTATTTAGAGATAAATTAATCCTAAATTTGTTACTTAACTATGCATATATGTATTACCATGCAGAGGGCTTCATCATAAACACAAATTTTTTCAAAGACAATGACTTCAGGAAGTTACAACCCCTTAGTCACTAGTCTCTTGATACAACCCTTCACTTGATGGACAAAGAGTCTGTATCACCACTAAGGCTAAACTTTGGCATTTTAACTGGTGTCCCACTGGTCCATAGAATCCTTCCCACATGGTCTACTCTCCTGGTTATTTTCTTTAAGACTACAGTTTCCAACCTTATTAAATGTTGCAATCCTTTAATATAGTTTCTTGTGTTGTGTTGACCGCCAACCACAAAATTATTTTATTGCTACTTCATAACTGTAATTTGGTACTCTTATGAATACTAATAGAAAAAAAACCTCCAAGGGGGTCATAACCCACAGGTTGAGAATTACTGTTGTAAGCAACTAAGGCTTGGGGGATATTTTCAGGTTATTAATAATATTTGTCTCTAAGAGACAGAATTTTTCTCTTTGTGTCAGAAATATCTTTGAATTTCAATAGCATTTTGCATTTGTTTTATATTTCATGCTGATGATAGCAATGTTAAATACTCAAGAATTATAACACTGCTTCAACTGCTTACAAATGCTCACAGTTTCTGCCTTCTAAAGTAGTGAAGTGAAGTGGTTTTTTATTCCTTCTTAGTTTGAAGTGGAAATTGCTAACTTCCAAAGTAAACATTTTACTAGAGGGTTTTTCTCTCATTATTCCAAAGGCCCTGGCTCTACCTTTTGATATTTCATGCCATTAGGTAGACCTATAATTGAATTTATAAATTTTATTCTACATCATATTGCATTGATTTGAAGTTTAACTATTTCTGACATTAGAATTGCTATTCACATTTTAAGAGAAGTCCATTGCTACAGGTGTGGATGCAAATAATTTCCAGGCCAGATATCTGATGTCATCAGCTTGGGTTCTACTTACTTAAAATAAGTTGTGCAGAACAAAGTTAGACCAAAGCCACAAGCAGGTAAATCAGTTGAAGGAGGGATATCTGTATTTTAGCTGGCTCTTCTAGTATCTATGTAGAAGAAAGAACTCTTCATAGAAACTGAAGCCTTCACAGGAATTACAAAGGTTTAATGTTATTTCTGAGGGTCACAATTATGTTGTCATATATATTTTTGAGAGGCTCTGACCAGGTAGGCCAGGATGAGCTTGCATTGAAATTCCCTATCTTCATCATGTAAAGTGCTGGGATTGCAGGGCTGTGCAACTACAGGGCTCCCTTCCCAGCAAGTATTGTCATAATTGTAGGTATACTGGATTTGTTTTGCAAATGGGTAACATGTGATGGGTATTGTAATTTTTCAATTTAAAGGATGTGGCCTACCCTTACCTTTGGTAGTTTAGAATAAATGTTCAGAAAGACAAGAGATAAAGACTTTCAACCCAATTGAGATATACATGTGTTTTTAACCTATGCTATAACAATAATTAGACAAAATATCAAGATGAAATATCAACACATTTATGCAGACTTTCAGTTCTCTTCTTGGAAATCATCTATGAGAGTTTATGTTTGGTGAAGAACATCTAGCAACTTTCATGCATGCTAGAAAAGTGTGTACCATTTGCAAATGAAAGGACACATTTTGCTCAGACAAATTTGTCATTCTGTAACTTCTTATGAATGAACACGCACAGACACACATGCAACATACATACCCTTTTCACAGTTAACCATTTTGTAAAAGATAGGCTTAGAATCTGAACTGATAGCTCTTAAAAGAAGAAATAAAAACGTTTTTAGACAGATGTTTACTGTGGTGACTATGGCATCTTGTAAGCATATTTTCCTGTTTATTCTTGGGTATCTATATTTTCTAACTATCAAAGTTACTAGCTTTAGCTAAGGTAGGTTAAAAAAATCATAAGACAGAATTAATGTATTATTATTTAAAAAGTAGTACTATGAATTTGATTTGGTGAAATTTAATAGATCAAGTAGAGAAAGCCTTATAAGCAATAATAACCTATATATTTTTAGTTTTATAAGGAATAAATAATAAATCAGTTTTCTAACTTTTTTAAACCTAATATAGAAAAGTTATGTATATATATATGTAATATACTGTTTTAACAAATACTGCATATGTACTACAGCACTGCCTACTATAAATACAATTACTTTCAAGGGTTCTTAACATCTTGTGTAACTGAAAATGTACACATGACTTACTGTGACTTATTTCTTTCATTCTCACCCTGACCCTGGCAACAATTGTACCTCTTTCTGAGTCTTACTGTTTGGGATACCTTTTATATGTTAGAATTTGAGGCTTTTAACCTACAGTTACTGGCACTGTGTTTAGCATAATGTCCTCTGAATTTATCCATAGTATCATTTACTACTAAAATTACGAAATTTTTTACTAAAATTTTTATACAATGAGTCTGGGAACAAGACTTGTTTTATAAAAAAATAAGATGGTCCTGGTATTTTCTTCAGATCCTGTTACTATTTTGTCATGACTATGGCCATATTCTGTTCCCACTTTACTCTGAGTGGTAGAAGGTATCCTAACCCTCCTTCAATATTCTGCTCAGAAACCAGTGCTGCCAGGGAAATGTCCTCTCATTGCAAGTTTAAAACTTTTCCACCTAAAAGACAGTGACTCTGTCACTATTTCTTCATATAGCAAAACCTGTCACAGTGATGATCTCCAGGCAGTCCATTTTTATTGTCAGAGAAAACACTGAAGATTGGGGCTAATGTCCTCCTCATTTTTATAACTTCTACTGGTCCTTGTAGTTATCAGATTAAGAAGCACACAGTTACCATCTTCCGGTCAATAAATAACTGTAGAAAATGAGTTCTGATCTAGATCTGGGAAACTAAACACTGTGAGAAGAAAGCTGTCACATTTACTTTAATTGGTGAAAAGAAGTTCTAAGCATAAAAGGGGCTCACTGAACAAAGAGACCATTTCTGTTCTTTTTCTTGATTTCAGAGAAATTTAAGTCTCAAGGAAAATTTAGAAGACATAAAATTCAACCTCTTAGTCCTCTATATTTAGAGTATATTGAACCAAATAATGAAATGGCTTCCTTGATGCAGTACAGAAAGGAATGAAGTGGATTTAGAACCCAGGTTTTAAAATTTGCTTTACATTTCTTTTTTTCTAAGTTGGGCTTCCTCCTACACGTGCCTATTTTGGATTCTAAACTGTAATGAAAGCAGATGTTAGGCCCTTGTCAAAATGTTTGTACTTTGCTGGGTGAGAATTGCTATGTATGTTTATGTGTTTTTGTCTATGCTTGTATACATAAGATGCTAGTGGAAGAAGGATAAATGCAATTAGTAGCTAGCAATGCACTTCTGTGGTTCCCCCCTCCCCCGTGGACCCCCTCAGTTATTCACATTCCACAGCAGCCATCCGGGTGCAGGATGGAAGTGATAGAGTGGTATACTCTTGGGCATTGATTTACATTGGTTTTGACAATTAAAAGAAAAAAACCTCTGTCAAAAAGTATGACCCACTTAGTATGCAGAAATAATTAATGTGTTTGAAAGTGGGCTATATGCAGGAAAGTTAATCATGAAAGCTTTCAATGACTATTTTGTTTGTCTGTAGAACAGCAGTGTGATCACACTACTATTGTTTATAACATCTGGAGTGTTTTCAACATTGTTTATAAAAAATAGGATGGAAATGCCAGGTCTTCTTTACAGCAACAGTCATTTTATGCAATTCTGAATTTACACTGTACATATCTTCCTAGTAAAATAGAGGCTACTCTTTGGCTCTATGACACTGTTTCCTATTAGTAAATGTGATAACATGGCAGTTTGAGCAGAAGCGTGGAATAAGGTCTGTGCAATCAGACCTAAAAATTAGACCTCTGTGCATGGGTAGCACACATGTAGAGATGGCAAAAATACAGGATGAGAACCTGTGGAGATGAGAAAAAAAATGTAGAAGAAGGAAGAGGTACAGAGTAAGAACATCCAGAACAGAAAATTACAAATATCTCACTCATTTTAAGGAAGCTCCTCTCTATGGTCAAGAACACAATCATGTCAAATAACAGTAGGATCATGTCTTGAACCTGCCTTTTAAAGGCTGTAAGGACTGAGTAAGTCGCTTATTGTCTCTGAGCCTGTTTGGGGGTCTATGTGACAATGGCACAGTAAGAAGTGTCTTCTTTCCTGGAGAATGTAAAAATAGGCAGATGCCCAGGAAGATTCAATCTACTGTGTGAGGGTTATTTTTTATTAGCATCTACTTGCCTCAAAGGTTGATGAATTAGATATAGGCTCAAAAACACATCAGCTCATAACTGTGGAATAAAGTCTAAAATGTTTGTAAGAGGGTATTTGTGGCAGAATTAGTTGTAGTATAAGGGGCACTTGGATTTTTGAAGGAAAGAGACTTTGGAGAGTTCCTCAGCTAAGTTCATCACTTACCTCTCTTGGCCATTGAGAAGTAGAAGGAAACAACCTGTGTCACGTGCCACAGCTGAGATGTGGAAACACTGCAGACTCAGACTTTGGTCTAAGTCTGGGAAATCATTCCTGTATTTCTTCATGCTCTGCATTTTCATCCACCACCACCACCACCACCACCACCATCATTGCTAACCAACAATCCTGAGCAATGTTTCTCAAGTAAGATGTTCTTTTACACTACAGATAAGGCAGTGTGTTGGTTTGAATGAAAATGAACCTTATGGGTTCATATGGACATGTGACCTGGTTGGAATAGGTGTGGCTTTGTTGGAGAAAGTATATCACTTAGGGGGTGGGCTTTGAGGTCTCAGAAGCTCAAGCCAGGCCTAGTGTGTCATTTACTTCCTGCTGATCTAGATGTAGAAGTCTCAGTTCCTTCTCCAGCACCATGTCTGTGTGCATACTACTATGCTTCCCACCATGATAACAATGGACTACACCTCTGCTCTGTAAACCAATCCCAGTTAAAGGTTTTCCTTCAATGGGAGTTGCTATGGTCATGATATCTCTTTATAAGAATAGAAACCTTAACTAAGACAGCTATACTCATTTCTTGTTTTGCTGAATGAAGGAATTAAATAGGATGATTTAGAACAGAAGCTTCAAATGCTAATAAAGCTGTATGTCTCTGAAAACTAATAAGAGAGTATATTTCAATGACTTGTACAATGATCTCAGTATCTAGGGAAAGGGAAGAAAAGACATTTTTGAAGTAACTTTGACAAAAGAGATAGCTGTGTGTTAACATTGTGAAGTTAACATCTTTACCTTCTTTGATCAAATTCACTGTAAATGAGCTGAAGTAAGGTTTTGGTAACAGGTGCTTCTGTTGCTGTTGTTACAGGCTTCGCTCTTCTCCCCCACCTTGACCACATCAAAGGTAGGGAAGGTGCTTGTACTGATGTAGTAATAACAGAAGTCAGGTTGCAGCAGGAACCAGTCAGCTCCCAGGAGTGGAGGTTATGCAATAGAGCTGATGAAGGATGGAGGAAAGACAGGGAGGACAGGACAAGGCTCAGAGATCTGAAAGAAAGTTAGCACTGGAGAACAGAGCCAACTGGAGAAAGGGGAAGAGAGAGAGAGGCAGGGAAAAAAAGAGGAAAGGGAGGGAGGTAAGGAGGAAAAGAAGGGAGAGAGAGAGAGAGAGAGAGAGAGAGACTATAAACAAAGAAAGAGGTAAACAGGTGACAGCAGACCATGCTAGAACTATGGCTGGCTTTCTGTATGGTCACAATATCCCTGTTTGCACCTAACCCCTCCCAACATATCCCATCCAAGTTTCTGACTCAGATGCCTAGATAGTGAAAGTCAACATGTATTTGAGAAACACAGTATTTTTTTCTTTTAAAAATTAATAAGTAAAAGTTAGTATTTAAATAAAATTTCCCCAAATATGTAAGCCTCTTAAAACACCCTGACATCTAGACTTTCTGAGTGTCAAAAAGAAATAATGTACATCGACAAGAAGCTGAGTGAAGACCATTAAAGAGATTTGCTCATTTCCCAACTTGAAATTGCTTTGCCAGGAGGGATCTAACATTCATCTCTGGGTGAAAGAAGTTTGCATTTTATTTGAAGTTCAGCTGGAAAGCAGCAGATAGCATGGACTGGAAGCTGGTGTGAGCTGACTTCTGGAGGTCAATGGCATTTTATTGCACTTTCTGAGGCTGTTGCTTTGGATATCTAGATAAGTTCTTGCCTTCCACTTTTCCCTTTAGATCTTGGACTACAACCTTTGCAAGCCGCTCATCTTCTGTCTTGCAACTTAGGAAAAAGTATTTTTTTTCCTCCAACAGCAGCTGCTTTGAATGTTTTGAAACAGAGACCACAGTGGTGCTTATTTTAAAAGTGCCCTCAATTCCTTTTGCTTACTCTTGTGTTTCCTGCTTTTGATTTTCAGTTACAGCACTCTATAATATCAGCTGCAAACTTGTTCTCAAGAGGCAAGACCTATATCGACAGCTTTAACGCTGTGCAGGTGACAATGGGGTCTCACTGGGCAGAGTTTCCAACTGCTGCAAAACTGATGCTTGAGCCCCTCCAAGCCATTGCATAAATGTAAGAAGGCAGTGTGTAGAGGCTAAGTATATAGTTCAGTGGCAAAGTCCTTGCCTACCATTTGCAGGGCTCAGTGTGTGACCTACAGCACCGAACAAGAAGGGGAAAATTGAGGTGTCTGCATACTGCTGGTAATCGAGTTGCTTCTGAATTATTTTCAGAAATGCGAAATAAGTACTGATTTGGGACAATGTTATAAAATGTGTATAGTGGTAGAGATTTATAGAATTTCTCTTTAATTGTCCAGATAGGGAAAATAATGTGTTTTAGTAACATTTCATAAAGAGTAAATAACCCTGTGTCTTATTACTAGGCTGATGCCTATTATTTGTAAGTCTCTTCCAGACAAACAATACACAACAGAATTAGTTATTGCTTGTGTCACTCATTATATTTCAAATATAATAATAGCCATGTTAATAAAAAATATCAACTCAGTACAGAAAACTAGAAAAGGCTTTCCCTTTATTGTTTGTGAGAAAGGACATGTTATTACAAACCGTGGACCTCCCTTTACCACTGGATGAGGATAAAACACAAGAAGATTGCCTGTCGTAGAAGAACAGAAAGTAATGTGGTGTGGGGCTGCTTTAGTTCAACTGCCCAAGAAGGCCTGAGGTGGAGACCTTTGGAACTGGAGGCTTGTTGGTAGGAAGGATCCAGTTACACTGGTTAGAACATTCCAGGCAGAGAGAGAAGAAGTGAGTTTGTAGGTAAGACCAACCGCAGCTAGTGTAGTCAGAGTCCATTGGCCATGTGAGCCAAGGGGAATAAAGATGTTTACAGTTTATTTAAAATTCAGCTCAAACCCAACTGTACAATTGTTTCTTCTCTTACCTTCCCAAGGAACAACTAGCATGTTCTCAACATGGCAGTTGTCCCATTTCTTGCTTAATATTAATTAACAGGAGGGGCTATGTTTGTGTTCAAAATAAATAAAAAAATAAAGATCTAGATTTGAATTAAAGGAAAAGTTGAGTGCAAATGAAAGGAGATGATTAGCATTCATTTTACATTTTTTTGTCTTACTCCTGGAGCTTATTTTAGAAAGTATAGTCAACAGAACTTGTCAAAGAATTTGATATACTTAGAGACAGAAAAGGAGTCATACAGGTCACACCTGCCTGTGGTATAAATAACCTAATAAATGGTGGTAGTGCATTATGTCACAAGTGAAATGGGGAGGAGATTTAGAGGACGATGGGAACACCTCTAATTTGAAATGCCCGAACATCCAATCAAGCATGCAAACCATTGCCTAGAAGGGCTGAGACTAAATAAACAAAGAAGTCAGGTTAGAGATGAGCATTTGGAAGCCATTGGAATATACATCCATACAAAGCTAATTGGATAGAGATCACCCAGGTAAAGCCTGTAGCTAGCAAGTGTAAGAGAAGCCTAGATAAAGCCTTGAAAAATCCTAAGTTAACTGTTGATTCAGGAGGAAACCACAAAGAGAGTGAGCAGTAATGAGGAAGTCAAGAGGGTTGTGTACCGTGACAGCATGATGGAGGGAGTCAATATGATGATGTCAGAGACATTGCCATTGGGCTTGGCAATTGGCTCATCTCAGAGACCAGGATGGAATACTTTAAGAAAGTAATGCATTTAAACCATATGTCAAGCTAAGACATATCCTCCATTGACTGTCCATAGCAACAATGTATTTAAATCATATGTCAAACTAAGACATCTACTCCAGTGACTGTCCGTAACAACAATGCATTTAAATCATATGTCAAGCTAAAAGACATTCATTGCATTGACTTTCAATAGCAGTAGCCACAAAAGTTGAAATGTAATGTGCTTGACACCTGTGCTGTGTGTGTGTTTGTACACACGCATACGCTAGTATGCATGCTTACACATGCATGTGTGCTTTGAGTTTTCCTTTTAGACTTATTGCTGTTAAACCCAACCTTAGAAAGTATGCCTTCCTTAGTGAGATTTGAAAAATTCCTTAGTTTTAAATATGTCAGGTTTATTGTTCTTTCTTCCTGCCTGGAAGTGTTTGAAGTCTTGAATCTGTGAACTATGACCCCATTAAAACTTCTGAGTTCTTAAATACTTAAACTTAGTGCCATGATCCCTTTTCACATAAAATGTTTGGGGAAAGGGTCACTTTCAAACTGTTTGTCTTTTAAGACTTTTTTTTTTTTTAATCAGTGTCACCAACTGACATTTGTGCCTTTCTCAAAGACGCTCAGAGATGATAGTAACTGAATCAGGAACAGTAAAGAAACTACAAGTTAAAGTTTCCCAAGATTCTGATGAGCTAAAGCTACATTAGAGTGAGGCCACCAAACATAAATATGTGTAATCATATGCCAATTTGAATTTTTTAAAATGCCAATTGATTTACTCAGAGATTTTCAGTGTCAACTCTAAACATTATTGTGAGTGACATACACTTCTTGGTTCTCAGTCTTCCTATCCATTGGTAATGCATGGATCTTTACATGTATGTAGTAGCAGCATTTGAGGTATTTTAAGGCATGTAATGGCAGTATATGGGCACTTGCTTTTAGTGTACAAGGAACACGTTCTGTTGTAGGGCTGCAGTCCCATCTAGTCACTAGAATTGAATGTCCTGACCCTGGCAAAAATGATTAGAGAAAGCCAGAAGGACAGGAATGGGACAAGAATAGAGAAGAACGTGGTGGAAGGGAACACAAGGTGAACCAAAGTGAAGAGGAACAGGACACTGAGAAACTGAAACTCAAGACTTCAAGCTAGTTGATTACAGGCCACACAGATCTCCAGGAGTCAATGAAGGATGGAGGAGACAAGGCTTGTTCTGGTCCAAACCAAAGAGTGGGAAAACTCTGCTTAAACCTCAGCTGAACAGGAACAGAAAAACTGAACATGTGCGTGCGTTGAGATGTTTTCTTAATGGAGAATAGTACAAGAAAGAAACAGCCTCCTGCTATAGGTGTGAGGGTGACCTCAGTGGGTGAGAGTAGGGTATGGATGCTTAAAGTAAAGGGATGGCAGGCTGACTAGGGATGCTTTTCCCAAATTCCCATCTTCAACTACTCCCCTTTTTCTAGTGTGTCCCTCCCCATCCTTCTACAGGCTCTCACATTACTTCTCCTTTCTTCACTAAGTCCTCCCCCCCTAATAAAAACATTCTAAAAGAAACAGCAGCAAGTGTAGGCAAATGTCTTCCAACACCGCCCATATAAGAGTCAGTGCGCACAGTGTTTATAAAATGGTGATAAACTCAAGCAAAGTTTATAGTACACTTTACAATACATAAAGTTCTTTAATGTAATTAACGCCTGTGATTTTATCATCACAGCCATGCTAGAGGCAGGCACTTTAAAACTTAGTTACAGATTAAGGAGTTGAATTTCCCATCAGTTGGATTGGTTGCTGGAGACTCAGGAACTGGCAAAATGAGCCATCTGTCCCTAAACCTTCTTGCCTCCTTCTTCTCAATGCTATACTCTTTCAAAATCATTATATAACATAGCCTTATCTCTATAAAAATAGAAAACTCTTTATAAGGACAAGTCATAGCTTTAAATATACAAAACTATTGTTTAGATATGAAAACATCAGATAAATTTATGCCTTTTCCTGTTGGTATAAAGATGCTTGAGTCAAAGGCATCTGGCCAGTTGCAGACAAAATCTAAAGTGCTGAAATAAGTGATAAAGTATCTTCTAGAAGCAGACATTACCAATGTCATCTACAATGGCAGGGTTGGAGTTGTCTGGCTATCTGTGATACCTGATGACACAGGGTCTCAGCAGTACAGGTTTTGGGAAATCTGAAGAAAATAATAATTATATATGTTATTTTGATTTTATTGCCACAAGAATAAGTTTATGATTGTGATAGTGCAAGTGACATAATTTTAGGGGCATAATAAGCAGAGTAGGGGACAAGTTGGTTTATTAGAGCCACATGATATATTTATCTACATAGTGGTTTTATTTGGGTATTTTCTGATAGCCCACATAAAATTAAATCATACTCCAAATGGAACAAAACCCAACTCTGTGAAACCAACCTATTTTGGTTAACCTTAACACGTAAAAAAGGAAACTCCTTGAGTATGCACACATTCACACAGACACAGACATGCTCACACAGACACACATACACACACACACACACACACACACAAATACACACATATGTCTAGGGAGGTGCTAGATTGCTTCAAACAGAAGAAAAAGTGATCAAAAATGAAAAAAAGAGAGCATCTCTCTGGGATAGCAGGAGAAAGCCAGCTAATTTATGGCTGTTGTTGAGTAAAAACAGACCAGGAACATGAAGAAATATATGACCTAGATTATGTTGTTTTCTTTGGACATGTTTACCAGTGGCTTTCCAGCAGTGAGCTGGAGAGCTACTGATGAAGAAGGATAAACTTAATCCGTGATAAGGAAGCAATAAATGTAATGCTCAGGTCGAGGCAAAAACAAGATCTGTCCCTACCACCTCACACACACACCAAAATCATGTTTAATGTAGAAGACAAGTAAAACCAAACAGAAAGAAAAGCCATGCCTGAAACATTTTCCCCCAAATTAAATAAAAAAAAAAATATCAGAAACTGTTTTCTGATATTTTTTTCCTCCTAATGGAATTGAGATTTGGAGTTTCATCATTTATATTTTTCTGTCACTATATAAGATGTAGTCTTTTTAGACTTTTTTGTATAGAGAGTAGTTGCCATGTCTCTTCCACTGAAATGTACTTCACAGGGGGCTTTCTGAGAAAAAGGCTTAACATTTACTGATTTCATTGGATTTTATCAGCGATTTGTTATCTAGGTGTTGGATCCTCCCAGAATGTTTTTTGTTTTGTTTTGTTTTGCTTTTTTAAACCGACATCTTGGAGAAGAAAATTCTTGCCTTTAAATATATATTTTACAGGCATTTGGCCAAGAATTGAAGACAGCTGTGTATTGGGTGTGTTCAAATTAAATATTTTTTACCACCAAATAATTTGTTGCTTGAAAAGGAAATAAAAAGAGGCTGAAGAGTTAATCAAGAAAATCTTTACTACATAATCATAGAAACCTGAGTTTGATCTCTAGCACCCTTGGAAAAGCCAGGCTTGATGGTGCATATCCGAGAACCAAGTGCTAATGAAGACTCTGCTAACCAGTCAGTATAGCTGAATCAGCAAGTGCTAGTCAGTGCAATGAGAGACTCTGCCTCAAAAAATAAGATGAAGAGCAATAGAGAGAGGAAGGTACTTTATTGACATTGTGGCACACACACACACACACACACACACACACTAGCATGCATACCTCCCATGTGACCTCATGCACACATGTACATCAGAAAAGAAATAGAGAAAGGGAAGAGACACTCTGTTAAAGAAATAAGTAATAATTATTCTGTGCTCAAGGAAAGAAAACTGTAGATGTATGCTTTCTCAATGACTGCCATCAGAAAGCTCCTAGACCATCAGGAAGGTCAAGTACATATAAGGCTTCCCTGTATAGGAGTTGTAGCAAGGACATGGGATTTAAAATCCTCAAACCAAGTCTTGTCATTTACTAGCTCAGACTACATGCATCCTCATGTTCATAAGGGTATTGGGTTATGGGCCTTCCACGGGTCTTCACAGCTTCATCTACAGTCACATCTTCCTGCTGTCTTTGTGGGACTTCATCTTGAAGGACTAATAAAGGCATTTTTATAAAAATAAGAAGACAGATGTGTAGGTTCATAAAGAGATCTCCATTGCTGCTGCAAAGCTGTGGAGGAGATATGACCTGAGAGTAGGATGTTTGCCATCCCAGCCTCTCAGGCCTTTTATCTGTTGCTCCCATCTAGCTCTAAAGAGGGTTTCATCTACAAATTTTTCTTGGGAGAAAAAACGAGAATCGTTTTTAAAAATGGCTGTTGCGGTACTAATGGATTAATCTTTGGAGCTTGTTAGTTTTTTGCATGTGAATAGAATCTCAACACCGGGAATATCACACTCAAGTTTATTAGCAGGGAAGCAGAGATGCTGGAGTAGTGGAAAAAGAGAAAGAATCTTGCCTGAGCACTTTCTTTAAGAGGGTGGGTGGGCCCATGTTTGCATAGACACACCCAGGGGCGTAGCAGTAGCTCTATTCTACCCCAGGTGAATGCCTGCCTTGGGAATGCTTACAGAGCTAGACTTTTGTACATTCCAAATACTCTCACACTTCAGTAGTGTTTAAAAAATGTTCCAACTCTTCATTTAAACAAGATTCTCTGAACTCTTGCAAGTAACAGGAATACTACTCTTAATGTTCTAATTATTTATACTCATAGCAAATGTGCACCAGTTATAAATTTATTATCATCAATATTTTTTTTTCAAAAAATGACGTGATGGAAAAATCAAACCCTTGGGTTTCTTTGGGCAGGACCACTTTCTAATGCTATTTCTCCTCTAGCGGATCTCTTTTGCCTGGTGGAAATTTATCTGGAAACTTAATCATCTTCTAGATAGAGCTCAGTTCCTGGTGTACTATTAATAATGCCAGAGGGACTGACTTGACTGCTCTCTTAGGATTCAGAATTAGAGAAGAAAAAGTAGGGTCAAGGAGAAAAAGACACAAAAGTCTGCATGCATGTGAAATTGAGTAACTACTTTAGACATGTTCAGTCTGTAAACACCTGGGGAAACTTAAGTGTATCTCTTTAGTTTCTCCAGATTTTCCAAATAGGACAGATACTCAATTTGAGTTGAGCCTTAACTTTTAACCATACATGAGGATTTAATCATACTGGACATTTTTTTTTTTAAATGAACAGTCAATCAGTTTAGGGGTCAATTGGACACCACATGGATTGTATTTCTTTTATGATTTATTTATTTTTATGTGTATGAGTGTTTTGTGGGCATTTATGTCTGCGCAACACATGTGTGTGCCTGTTGCCTGTGGAGCCAGAAGAAGGTGCTAGAGTCACTGCAATGAGTGTTAAAGATGGTTATAAGCTGCCATTTGAGTGTTGGGCATTGAACCCAAATCCTCTGCAAGAGCAGTGGATACTAATAACAGCTTAGCCATTTTTCTAGTCCTGGAATACATTTTGAATACAGAACTCTATACATAGGCAAGTCATCTCAAGGATACTCAGGAAGCACAATGGTGAGCAAATTCAGCTTTAGATTAATAGCTTGGCCATTCAGATACCTTTAGGAACTAATTCTTCTATCAATAAACCTTTAAAGTATCCTTTATTTTAGCTAAAACCTTACAATACAAACTGCACATGCTCAAAGACTTTTCTGTTCATGATTTTAAATTTTCAAGTATATGTTCCATGACCTTAAACAAAGCATGCTCCCAAATAGGTCTACCACCTTCTTAAATTATAGCCTTTGTTTGAGCATGCTCAAGAGTATACTTCTTCACTTAGGATGCCCCTGGATATGCCTGGGCCAGAGATGCTTTTCAGTATGGATACCTAAATGAAACTCCTAGACTTTTTTATTCCCTGAGGTCATTATTTTAAAAGCATGTCCCATGTTTCCCTTACCTATGGTGGGAGGAACCAGTTTCTAAGGTGCTGGTGGTGACTGTTCTGGCTTTGCACATAACCCACTGTGTGTACTTGCAAGACCCAGAACAATATGAATCTGAGAGTTGGCTTAATGGACAGTCCCTTTGTTTTCTGAGAACTTCATAAGGTCACCATTGGTATCTAGGTTACCTCTTCCTCTGAGGCACTCAGCAAGTCTGTGATCTCTTGCCAGGGTTTTAATTTATGTTACAACACTTTCCTTAGGACTCTATTTACTTTAGGGAATAAATTTATAATGGAAACAAAAGCAGAGAAGCCAACGAAAGACAAGAATTAGCAGTTTTAATAGTTGAGAAATACATCCTTAGCTTACCACCTTCCTAAAAACTGCAGTTAAGATTTCTTATTTCTCATGCACTTCTTTCAGAAACTATATCAGAGAGTCTAGACACTTATCCTTCTTCCAGTACTTGCCCCTTTGGGGGTCATTTAAATACCAATAAAATATTATTTATTTTGGAGGACATTTAGAATAAAGTGAACAATTGAAATTTAATTGTATGTTGAGTGTTATAGTAGAAATTACTGAAGATATAGTGTCAGAATAGGACATATAAAAGATAGTATACAATAACAGTAATACTAATAGCATAATTAATAATATAGGATACAGTAACTAACTTTTAAGGTGCTGGTAGACATTTGTCTTCCATTAGGCATTTCCTTCAGTTAACCTAAAGAGAAGATAAAAATGACAGGTATTTCTCAGCTGGCATTTAAATGACAAGAATAAGAAACCCAACAGAACTCCTGGGGAATTGTCATAGGGAAAATATGCATATTGATATTCTTTGACATTTATATATCGATTTTTTTGGCTCCAGCTGTACCAAGCTATTAAGAGTTACAGTTAATCATTCTTGATTGTTTTTATTGTAAGTCAGTTCTCTTATTCAAAATGCTCAACAATAGCAGTTCTGCTTCCTTTATTTATGACTGCAGTCACTGCCATGATAAACATAAAAAGGTGGCTCATAGAAATCTTTGCAGGTAACTAATAAAATATGTGGTCTTTCAGGGATCACATTTAGACTCGTGTTCTAGAAAGTTTCAGTCTTGTGAATTTCAGAGACAACTGCAGGTATATCTTAAGTGACTGCTCCATTAAAAGCATCAGTCTCTCTTTCCTATAAAGTCAAGTCCTGAAGGTTCTTGAAACATATATGATGCCTTAGTTTTTATTTAACTTAGTAGCCTAATTGGCCACCACAGGAGGAAGTCTTCAAACCTATGCTGGTGTCTCCTTTTACTGCAAGTCTGTGCAGGTTTTTAGAAGTTTTTTTATTAAAATGTGATTACATAATTCCCTTTACTTCCTCCAACTCTTCCATGCCCCACCCTCACTCCCTCTCAGCAGACTCTACCCTTAGACAAAGAACTATAGACATCTAAAGGATAGTGATAAAGGGAGAAGTAATCATCCCTAGGGAGGAAGGCTCAAGTTGGTTATCCAATATCATGTGGTCAGCCTTGAAGTCAGCAAGCTATGTGTGTGTAAATATATATGTGTATGTATGTATACATATGTGTGTATGTTATGTGTGTATGTATATATGTATGCATTTATGTATACATATAAATACGCATACATAAGTATTTGCAAAACAATAACCATTAAAAAGATGAGATCGTGAATTATAAAAGCTTCTTGATAGATATTGATATTTTAGCTAATAAGCTGTCTCACCATAGTATTATGAGTATACAAATATATAAGTAAATCTAGATTAATACAGTAATGTGAAAATTTGAGATGCAGAGAAAAATTTCCTGTATGGCATGACACCTGCCTTAAGATGTTCATGCATTATTAACTCAGTTCTGGGAATGCATTTTACTGCCTGATAATGGAGACTTCTGTCATATATGGAATTAGGGTTATAGGCTTAGTCCATGTGTACTGCTACAATAAAATGTCAGAGTTAGGATAATTTACAAAGAACAGATATTCATTTCCTCACTGTCTAGTAAGGCTGCAAATTTGGAAGGAAGGAACATAATATGTTCGTGAAGCAGAAGAATTAACTACTGAGTATATGAAGGCTTTTATATTGGCCTTAATCTTGCTCACAAGGGAGCAGCCCATGTATCTGATCACTCCTTAAAGACCTCAGCTCTTTATTCTGTCACACTGAGAACATCTGAACTAGGGATAGAATGTATTCAAACCACAGTGTTACTCATCAATGGACTGAAAATAGAGAAGAGAGCTTGCAATACCCTTGGGTAACCCAATGTAATTCTAAAACTCCTTAAACTTAAACAAAGGAGATGTATTAGAAAGTTCAAGAAATGCTTCCATCTCTGGCTTGGAAAAATTGAGAAAAGAATTTCACCATCCAAGAAACATGGTACCTCTACAAACTGGAAAGATACAAGCAAATGCTCCCCTAGAACACACAGAAAAGAATACAGCATTGTACCTTGACTGTATCACTGTGAGACCCACACCAGACCTCTGTAGGTCTTCAATATAAAAGACTCATGCTGTGTCAAGGCACCAAGCCAGTGAGAGAAAAAACTAATTCTGGTGGCTGACATCAAGGCCATTGTGTTACTCTTCCAATTGTTGGGATAAGATCTCCCAACACAGCTAGGAAGAAGCAAAGACTTATTTCAGTTGTCCCTGAGGAAGTTTCCACCCATGGTTGCTTGATCACATTTTATTAGGGCCTATGCCAAAGTAAGAGGTCATGGAGAAAACACAGAAATATTTGCAGTCATGGATATTTGGGTTAGAAAATAGAGGGGATCTGAGAAAATGAGCAGTGTGGTTGAACCTCAAGCATCTTTTCACTCATCTAAATTTTCTGTCTTGTTTCCACAGAACTCTGCTGTACAGAGAGATACTGGGTCATGACCAATGTAAACACAATTGTACTGCCTGCACAGGTTGATTTTGGGATTCTGGAAAAAACTTAATAAAAACAAAGGCCAGAAAGTGGCCTAGTGTGTAAAACACCCACTATCCAGGCAAACCAAGGAATTAGAGTTTGATTCCTGGCTTGAAACATAACACATAAACATTCAGGCGAGAACTGTCTCCAAAACGTGTTCCTCTTACCCCTACACCAGTGCTATTGTGTGCACAAGTATACATACAATAATGCGTTTCAATCTTTAAATAATTTTAAAGATTATTTAAAAGGTAACGATCATTGTAAGGAACATTTGTGATTATCTAGTCCAAAACTTAGGCTTTACCAACGGACAAACCTAAACCCAAGGCTGTCACCTTTCAACAAGTAGAAAAATGAGATGAGAATCCTTTCTTCAAAGTTAGATGTTCTTTCCATTGCATATGGAAGTCCACTCAGAGCCATACCTTAGGACCTCAGCAAGTTCACAGCTAGCCTCACCATCAAGTCAAATACATTACATTCAGGAGGCTATAGTTAATACCTGTGACTGTTCCTGGGACAGTTTCTCCAAAGCTTTGCTATTAACTCAAAGAAGTTCAGGGAGAAAATGAACCTTCCACAATTAAGAGTAATTGAGACCAACATGCATACATACATATTAATCATATAATATGCCCCATTTCCACAAATGTCCCCAATCATTGAGTCATAATGAAGAATGGTTTGCACATGACCTCATTTATTATCTGCAATCTCCAGCGTGGCATTGTCAACATATACACAAACTACTCCTCTCACTTTCTAGTCAGCTTCAGGTACATGGCTTATCTGCTCATCATCCCTGCATCCAGCTCAGCATCCAGTGTGCGATGTAACTCACTTTGCCATGTATGAGTGTGACTGCAAGAATGAAGAAGAATTAATACCTGCAGAACCACTGTGTTGTTTGAAATAAGTAGAGACTATGCACCTTCAGGCTTTTTATCTTTGAAAATATACTGGACAGCTTTAAGAGCTTGCTTGTCCAGGTGGGTGGATATGAGAAGATTCTTAGAGTCCTAAAAGTAAAGAGAGAGCTGGAGGCATCCAGAGAAGGTTAAAGAAGATACTGGAAAGGGTGTCAGACAAGAAGGGGCTGGAGGAAATCAAAGAAAAAAAATGGCTGAAGAATAGGGAAGGGTGGGGAAAGTGGAATTGACATTGTTTTATGAGGCAATAATCAAGAAAACTCACCAAAAAGGAAGGAACTTACTGGGGAGCAATTCAGCACACTAGTTATTTTCCTCTTGAAGAAACATTTTGTAAGACAGCCCTCTGCTCTTTTGTGTGCTTCTGAATGCAAAGTGAGAATCTCTTGTTCCTTTTTCAACCATGACCCTGAACAAGGGCATGCTCTTCTTTGAACGCATCTTCCCTTCCTGAAGCAACATTACAATGTGATCAAAGTCCCCTTGGTTTATGTGGCTGATACAAGTTGAATGGTGTAGCTGACAGATCCCTTTGAGCTGCCACATCTGGGAACTGAACCAAAGGCTGATTCTGAGTCACTCACTGTGCTTTCTATGGCCTTTGCCTTGGCCCTCAATCTCCACACTCACTACCCTGCATTACAAAGTCCATCTCATCAGACATAGAGAGTAGAATAATGTCTATCTCCCAAACTTCCCTCATTATACAAATGTCCACAAACACAACTCGCTTAAGATTCTTGCATCAAAAGGATTCTTTTTATCTAATACTTTACTAAGACACCCCCAAGTCCTACCAAATCCACCCCACCTTCCTGCCCATTCAACTTGTTATACTCTTTCTTTTTTCCTAAAGGATATATATATATATATCTTTATTGTTTTGTGATTTTACATCATGCACACCATTAAACTCAGTTATCAGACCTCTCAGATTCATGCCCACTCTTATGTTCTCCCCATTTACAAAACCAGCCATTCATGCTGCTCATTTCTTACTGGAGCATAATTAAACTCCCTGTGGCCAGACCCTTCTTAAGGGAGGTCTTAAAATTAGAACTTATTATGCAGAGCCATTTGAAGAAATGAAATGGAGAAGCAGGTGGTAACAATGAAGAGCAGCAGAAGTGAATAAAACTTTCATGTAAGTTATCCTGCTGACCCAGCAGTTTGAGATATTACACCATCATTCTCCCAACAGACACAGCAATTTGATGAATGGACTTAGGGTCCACATTCTTAGAAAAGTTATCTCAAGTTTTGCAGAGTTATCTTACTGCTGCTAGTGATAATAATTTTATAGGTGACCTTCTGGTCCATGTTGTCAGTGCTAAAAAGGCACCTACTTCTTCGTGGTTGTGTCTTTGTTATGCTGGCAGGCTTTCTAGCTATTCTTTTCATACCTCATGACTTGTCTAGAAATATGACTACAACTCACACTGTGTAAAAGTTGTTAATAATCAAAATACACATAGGAAACAAGCCAATGAGCTTACCTGAAAAAAGAGGACAGGAAGTGAGGGAAAGTAATTATAATCAATTTCACTTCCAGACACTTGACAAGTATAGTTCCCCTTTTAATCTAGACTTGGTATAGAATGAAACCCAGAGGTTACATTGAGCCGTATTGCTCTTACTAATCATAGAAAGAGCTGTAGGATGAGGTGGGGCAAAGGAATGACCTAAAAGCTGGAGCCTAGCACTGGCTACAGAGGCTGCTGGTTTGAACTTCCTGGTTGTACAGCCAGTTAAAGTTTGGAGCCAGTAGAGAGGGGGTGTGTAGAATAGTATTAAGTGCTCAGATCACAAGGGACCCTGTGTTCATAAAACAAAATGCAAGTGGTGATAATGGAGATTAACTAGTAATGTTTTATATTGTGACATGAAGGTGAAAGGTGAATATATTGTTTCCTTGTATCATAAAGCTGCTTCCTCAGATGTCATAAGGATACATAAGACAGAGATATTATGCTGACCTTTTCATGGAAGCCAGCATCTCCTGGCAAAAAATTTACAGCCCTCTCATTTACACTTCTTTGAATTAAGTGTGTTGCCTCAGGGATAACTCCTGCCAATGTATTTGGCTTTGTTCCCAAATTAATTGTTAGTAAAACTGGAATTATCCAGGACAGTGAAGCTGCGGAGATGTTATTATAGGAAACTCTCGTATCTGCATTTCTGGACCACATGAGAGAGGCAGGCTGTGATGGAACAGAAGTTAGCCTTCCAGTTCATTCTGAAGAACCAGTGAGGGAGCTGACCATTGAAGTGAAATCAGCATGCATTTTATTTAGTTTTTCCCAAGCATTTTGTGGGACAGTTTCTGAGGCATAAATGAGTATTGTTTGTTGGGCTGAAGCAGCAGGAGAATCCTGGCTGGGCACTTTCAGGTACCCTTCACAGCTCTTCCGAGGTTCTTTGTGGCATGGAGTGGGAGGAAGGGAATGTTTGGGAAGTACTTTAAAGGCTGTGGGGGGAAGGCTTTGTTCCCCTCTGTGTAAGATGGGGATGGGGGGGGTGGGGAATCTCCATGCACAGCTCTCCTCTGTGCATCTGATGGGAGCACTCCACGTGTGAACACATCCATTGCCTACTAGCTACAAATGGGCAAAGGACTGCTGGTCCTTGGGGCAAGATGTCCAGGATGACCTAGTACAGAGGCTCTGGGAAGTCTCTAAAGTTGTAGCCAGGCACTGAGCATAGAGGCTGCCTTTGAACTTGCTGTTCTATGGCTGGATGATGTTTAGAGGAAGAAGGAAGGAGACCCTACCTTGGTGAACTTGAGACATTAGTAGCCATGGCCACTATAAGGCACAAGCTTGTCAGTCCCTATCCTGTGTCAGAGTCCCAAGAGCCCTGTGTCTGAATAGAAGAGGTGGTCCTTCCTGTTCGTTTAGTCCTTTCTTCCTTCTCATTTTTCTCCTCCATTTTCTTTTTCCATTCCTATCTCTTTCTATTGTCCTTCTATTTATTCAGCATGTTTTATTTTTCATCAGCTGGGCTGATAATGCCTTTCATACTGGACTATTTTTATGTACTTGTATTTTTATTAGTTTTCCAGAATTTCGTACAATGTATGTTGATCATATCCATCCCCTCCAGGAAACTTATTTTAAATCACTTAGACTATCTAAGCCACAGGACTTTGGGTATGACTGGAATAACAATGCTTCATATCGTAACAGCCATGTAACCAGTGGCACAAATTAGTCCAGAATGAATACTGGTCTTTTGTTTGAAAGACATGGAGAATTTCAGATCTTTGCTTGCCTAGATTGCCAAATTAGGGGTGGGGCCCCATGTGTGGGGCTTTCGTAACCCATCAGATCCATACAAAGAAGCTGCCATGACTGTGAATGTGTTTCCTGTTGCTTGTCTAGATACTGTTTGCTTGTTCATGTCTCTATCAAATCAACTGATCCCTGGCATCTACAGTCTCCCTTATTCATTGCCATGGGGTAGGAAGCCAAAGCAGGAACATGGGTAAAAGCCATCTTGATTCTTTCTTTTTCTTTTCTCCTTATGAGGTATCTGTAATTGAGACACTATCCTCCTGGCTTCCAGCTTTCCAGATCAGCCTCCCCCACACACACACCTCTCCAGCTTTCTCATTTGCTGTGTCCATTTCCTGATAGGCACTCCCCACAGGTGACCCTATTTCTGTACTCTAATGCTACCAAGTATTACCTTGATTATTTTTACTTGCCCAAGGGGGTAATTGAATTTATTACTATTATTACTATTATTATTATCATTTACTCTTTGTTCTTTACTATTCTGGGGACCTGCCACCTAGCTTCCAAATAAATCACAAAAAAGATTTATTCTTTTTTATGAATGCCTGCCCTTAGCTTGGCTTGTTTCTAGCCAGCTTTTTTTTAACTTAAATTATCCCTTATATCTTTTGCCTCTGGATTTCTACTTCTATATATGTTTTCTTTATTTCTTATTTTATGTGTGGCTGTGTATCTGGCTTTTGGCATCCTCCTCTTCTCCTTTTCTTGATCCTTGATCTTCTCTTTCCGGATTTCTCCTTCTATATATTCTCTCTGCCTGCTAGCCCCACCTGTCCTTTCTCCTGCCTTGCTATTGGCTATTCAGTTCTTTATTAGACCAATCAGATGTTTTAGACAGGGACAGAAACACAGGTTCACAGAGTTCAACATTGCAACATAAAAGAATGCAACACATCTTTGCATCATTAAACACATGTTCCACAGCATAAAAAATAATGTAACACATCTTAATATTTAACAGCACAGGGGCAGTTACTTCTTGACATCACTAGGATCTTGACTGCCCTCTGTTTCTCACTTGGTATTTTAGCTACCCCAACCCACTTTTAATTAGCAATCCTGATGAACTGTTCTCTGAACTGCATAAAACCTAGTATAATGTGTATCTTAAAAGGTTACTATTGCAAGAAATAAATTTGTACAATGAGGCAGTTTTTCAGTTGTCAGTTGCAATTTATTTATGAGTCATAAAATCAATATAAAGAGCCCAAAGCTGCATTTTTGGAATACAAAATAATGTTGAGTTGAATACCAAATATTCTTGTGCATTGTGTGTTGTATTTTCACAAACTCCTGGTTGTCTATATACAGATATGTTGTGTACCAGTTCCTGGTGCAACTGGGGTGTAATATGTAATTGAAATCCAATGGTTTAGGATTTCTGGCACATAATAAGCACTCAATAAATTATAGTAACTATTGTTGCTATCCAAGACCATGTCATGTCATATGGACACTATCCAGTTAGGCCCAGGCCGCACAAAGAGTTTACCATTCCAACTCACTTTAGCTCATTAAAATAGTTCCACATAGTTAGGCCAGGATAGACTCAAATGGCCAAACCATTGCCTTACATTTGTTTGATTATACCTAGACAGGCCCAGCCTGAGTCACCCTCTTTGGCAAAGAGAAAAGCCAGGCTGATCCAAGGAACTGAAGCATTTTTAAACTTACAGTTTATTTTCCTGTGAGTCATTGCAAATCTGTCCCTGGAACATCTTTTCCTGCGGCTGGATGCTCAAAGACGGACAGGCTTCTTCTTTCTTCTCAAAGGTGGGGGTGTGCAGGAAGATACAGGAGAAAGCATAACTCCTCAATAAGCATAAAAAGAGCAACTTCTGGTCTGCCTGTTTTTCAAAAGCGGCCAAAGAGAGCCATGAAATCCATGCCATTGATTACTGACAAATATTAATGGTGTCCTAAGATCTGCGGATGGAAAAGAAGAACAAAAATATATAACTCCTGTCTTTGCTGTAGCTTGTAACTGGTGTCATTTGTAAGTGATGCTGCTAGCCACATGATAATGACCACAAAGAACAAAAGACTGAACAAAAGAATTGTTAGCCTCTTCTTTAGTTTTTCAGGCATGTTAACCCATTAAATCCTTCCATCTCCAGAGAAACGGTGATCTGAGGGACAGCAAAGAGCCACGGTTTATATGGATTCCTTTGTTTGATGCTTCTCAGTGACCACATAAATATCTCCTTGGGGCTGACAACAGCCACTCTGGGCTCTGACCTGTTGGTGTTGTAGCATCTTGGGCTCATCTATAGTGTGACTGGTTTTGTGTCTAAGATGACATATGTGCACCTACCTCTACAATTACAAGCAATAATGCTTGCCAGTTGTTGCAGTGAAACAGTGCAGAACCCACCAAACATTTCACACAGTTCCCATTGTGCCTCATGATCTATAATACACTTACAAATACAGATTCATGGACTCTTCAGGGTAGCCCTGTGGGATAGCTAGCTTCAGTGGTTGTCCTCATTCTCTAGATGAGCAGAGAAATAGAGAAGGCAGACAGCTTGCTCAGATTCCAACAACCAGTTAGTGGAAGCACCAAGAATCAAGGCCATGTAGCCAGCCAGCTGTGTCACGTCTCTTCTCATGGTTGAGTATGGGATCTGGAAGGTCTGTGTTCTCATTTTCTCATTAAGCAACTTATCTGATCTGTTGAGAAATCAATTCCTCTCCAACATCTCCCTCTTATATACAATATAAGAAAAATTTCAGGGTGATTTAAAGTCCCTTTTAATGCCTCTTTCCATGATTTTTGAGCATCATTTGTTTTACATGGGGTTTCTATTACAATAAAGAGACACCATGACCAACTTATAAGAGCTTGCAGCTTTTATAAAGGAAAACATTTCATTGGAGTTGGCTTGTAGTTTAGTCCATTATTAGCATGTTATGGAACCTGGTGACACACAGGCAGACATGGTTTTGGAGAAGGAAAGGTGAGTTCTAAATCCATAGAGAAAGAGAGGGACAGAGCAAGGGGGAGAGGAAGGGAGGGAGGGAGGGAGGGAGGGAGGGAGGGAGGGAGAGAGAGAGAGAGAGAGAGAGAGAGAGAGAGAGAGAGAGAGAGAGAGAGAGAGTGAGTCAGCCAGCTCTGGAAAACCTGAGCCTGGCTCTAAAAACCTCAAAATCTTTCCCCAGTGACACACTTCCTCTGCCAATGTCACGCCTACTCCAACAAGACCATACCTCCTGTTCCTGTCAAGTATTGCCACTCCCTAATCACAGAGCATCCAATGATAAGAGCCTGTGGGGGTCATTCCTATTCAAGCTACCACACTGTGTTCAAAGAAATCATATGAAGTCATCCAATACCACTCTATTGACCTACAGTATTTCAAACAGATCAGTTACTACTTTTCCAGACTATGATTTGTCTACAGATCTATATATAAGCTGAAGATAGGACCAGTTCTGTTCTACGGTTGAATATCTACTAATTTTTATCCTTCGGTCTGACTCAAATTGCCTTTTATGCTTTAGTCTCCAGGGAATTACCCCAAGATTTCTAAATCTCAGAGTCCAAGTAGACTGATGAGATGCAGATATTATAGTAGTATACTAAGGAGCTATTTGGGTGAACATGATGGGGGGGGTAGTGAAAACACTTACCCATGTTTTCACTTAGATGGATGAGGTCAGAGAGAACCACCCTCCTATGATGAAGGCTTTTACCACTGGATGAGCTGATTAAATATCTTAGGACAAAAAGTAAATGTTTATTCCACCCCAGGTGTTTGAACAATACAGAACTGTATCAGGCAGGAGTAAGTGGTTAAATAAGCTTCCCGCCTTCAGCTGTTGATATGTCCCATAAAAGTCCATGTCAGAGGACAGCTTTTGTGTATCCTACTAACGGTTGATTCAATATGTTAACTGACTTTAGTTCTCCTTTTACATCAACTTCATATTAAAATGACAGAGGAGGGAAAGGTTAGAAATATGCTTTTTTTTTTTTTAAAACTGGGTAGTTTGTCAACACCGATGTTACTCGTTCTCTGCTTTGTGCTGTTTGTTTTAGGTCCTAAAAATGGGATCAAAATTGACCACTGAAGGTTTAGGATAAAATGTGAGATCAATAGCCATGTAGCCTCAAAGAGACATCCACAGTCATATATAACCATCTCCTACTGGTTTTGAGACACATCTTGAAATATAGCCTATGATGACCTCGAACTTTAGACCTTAATGCCATAATTTCTTTTGTGTTGACATTACAGGAATGTGCTACTGCCATCCTTTACATGTGTTTTATGAGAGAATGCCTTTGCTCACTCAGTGTGTCTAGTTTAGTCCCCTAGTTGAATTCATGTTTCTTTACATTTTCTGGTTTTGTTTCTACACTTTACTCACATGGAATATTTTATTGACTTATCTGCTTAAATGGTTTAGAAGATTATTTATGTGTATATATGTGTGTGTATAAATATATGTGTATATATTATATAGATAGTTTCAGATATGTCTCCTACAATTAGAGGAAAGTGGCTGAAGAGATGACTCAGTAGGTAAGAGCGCTTGCTATACATGTAAGAGGTTCTAAGTTCAAATACCTAATACTAACTAAAAACATAACATAACGATATGTAAATATGCAGACCCAAGGGATTTCCTGGCTAGTAGCCTAGCTGAAATAGGGATCTCTGGGCTCAGTAAGAAACCTACTCACACATGTTTAAATATATCTCATACACACCCCTCACACAAACTGAGGTTAGAACTTACCCACTCTTTGTTTCCTTTATCTGTGGTATTTTTTTTCTTGTTATAAAGGTTTGGGGGAATGTCTACTTCTGTGGCTCTCTAGGAAATAATTTGATTTTGATATTTATGAGTAATTCAGTTTTCATAGCTACTAACTACCAGTAAGTTGTTTAAAAGACAGTAGTATAAGGAAAACAGAAACACAGATTTTTATTATAATAAGTAATTCTTCCATGCATTCAAGCGACACACATGTAAAAACTGATGTCATGTCACAATGAACACGTTCAGCCTGCCTTTATACCAGATGACCTAATCCCATAGCCCAACTTCTTATAAAATATACCCAGAGTCTCAAACAAATTTCTAGTGATTTGCATAGTACCTGAACCCATTTTCTTCCAATTTTAAGGACAATACATTTTGTAAAGTCATTGTGTCAGACATACTAGTTTCTTGGATATGGGGACACATGTCTAGACTATATTCTCTAACCTCTTTTCAGTATGGACATGCTACTGATGTCTAGCCAACAAAGCATATGTGAGCTACATCACCTCCAGGCTTATTCTGAAACCCACTTGAGCATGTTCCTGCATTCTTTTTCAGTGATGGCTTTATTGATTGAGATGACATTGACATCCCAAACAACTCAAAGGGCAGATATGGACGACACCCAAGTCTTGCTGAGTCTGAATGGTTAAGGGCCATGTGGAGGAGAACGACTTCGTCTATTTCTGTTTCTCTCCTCACACTGTAATATGAACAAAGAATAACTCCTGTTGCATTTAATCATCTTGAAGTTTTTTTAAAAAAATATTATGTTTATAGTACTTCAGCTATGGCAAATAATGCCACCATTGTCATAATACCATTGATGGCAGCCTAGATTAAAATCCTGCCACTCTTCCACCTTCTCTTCCTTCTTCCCTCCCTCCCCTCTCTCTTCTTGCTAAGAATTACAACTGAACAGCTCTCACTTGGGAAGGCTCTGTGCTTGTGTGTGTGCATGTGCGTGTGTGCATGTGTGTGTGTGTGTGTGTGTGTGTGCATGTATGTCTGTGTGTTGTTCATTCTCTATTTTGTTTTAACCTTTGTACAATAAATCACAAAGCCTCAATTGACTGTATGTTCCAGTTAATTCTCCTCTTTATTGAATACCATTTTGAATTCTCTAGTTCATTTAACGTTTGTAGTGGAAACTCATCCGAGACACCATTGAGCCACTTTTCGACTTTATTAAGAAAAAAAAAAATCCTAAGTTAAATTTAATTCTTAGTAGCTGAAATGTTCAGAAAATTGTTTTGTTTATGTCAGACACCTTTGGAACTAAGTTGATTTTGAGAATATTATTAAGAGCTATGAATAGCCTCAGAAACAAAAGAGAGGAGGCCAGCCAGGGATGAAAGAAATTTTGCATGCAGTTTGTAGACTTCTGCCAGCTACCTTTAACTCTGATGGCAGTAGAACAGAGGATATCCCTGCCATTGAGTATTTTTTCTATTTATATTTCTTTATTTGTTGCTGGGGTCAGGCAAAGCTGGGTACATGCATACAATGGCCCATGTGTGAGGGCCAAAGGACAAATTAGAGGAGTTGATTCTTTTATTATATCCTGTGGATCCTGGGAATCAAACTCAGGGCTTCTGGTTGTCTGCCAAGCACATCCACTGATCCATCTTTTGTCCCTGGCTTAGTTTTTTGACCTCATGCTAACAAATGGGTTCTTGCCTATTAAAAGCATAAAAATTTTGCAAAGTCTTTATTCATTCTTAAATAAATAAGAATATATTAAACTACGATTATTTTTCTCATAAGTAGGTCAGCTGGTTCTTATTTTTGTCATTTTTTTGTGTTTATGTACACATTTTTACTGTTAAAAGCACAGTGTCAAAAGACTAATCAAGAGTTTACAGAACTGAAATTGGGGAGATGGTTCAGTGAGTCAAATGGTTGCCACCAAAGTGTGAGAACCTGAGTTAGCATCCCTAGTTCCTGCACCACAGCAGGATGTGCTAGGGAGACAGACATCTGTAACAATATTTCTAGGGAGGCAAAAATAGGTACATTCTCAGCACTCACTGACTTACCAGTTGAGCTTAATTGATGAGCTCTTGGTTCAATGAGAGATCCTTTTCCAAAACTAAAGTGGACATCATTGAGGAAGATTGACCTCCAGCCTCCGTACACAGACACATTCACATTTGTGTGTGCTCAAGAATTTGTGTATGTACAGGGAGAGAGAGAGAGAAAGAGAGAGGCAGACAGAGACAGACACACACACATACAGAGTGAGACAGACAGAGAGAGACAGACACACAAACACACACAGAATGTGATAGACAGAGAGAGACAGAGGAAGACACAGAGAGACAGACAGATACAGAGACAGACACACACAAACACACACACAGATAGACACACACCACACACACACACACACACACACACACACACACACACACACACCCGAGTTTGGGGAATTGATTCTAAGTTGATGAGCATCTGTTTTTTCTGATGCTGGAGATGGATCACATATGTGAAGAACAGTGCTTTGCTCCAGACAGTATCTCCAGCCCCTCTGGGTGCCCCACTTAACATTCCTTGAATTTAGCCATGGAAATGAATTCCCAGGTCTTCCTTAACTTCACAAAAAATAAATATAACTAGTTATATAGTTTTTGAAGCCTCTAGTGCAGGGTGCCCTTTGTTGCCAGCCATGTGTAAGATCATCTGTGATCGTATCCCTGTGTCTGGTTCTTTGGAGTTGACCTCACACCTGCAGGGAAGACCCTGCAGAGGATATGGTTGCTTATAAAAGCTGGCAAAGGTAGATTGCCCCAGGAAGACATTTTCTTTTCCTGTATGCATCCTTCCTGACTTTTTCTTCTCTGCTAGGACACTCATGCAGATGAAAAACCTACATGATGATTGCTAAATTTAGAACTCTGTTTTGCAAACCACTGAAATATACTGCTTATGCTGTTAAACACAACTCTGAGTCTCACATGTGTGACTGCTATGCACATAGAGGGAAGAGAGGATGGCTGGGGTCACCATTTTGTTGGCAAGAGTCCAATTGCTCTTTGGGCTATAGTTCTGTGCCCTAGGAACAGCTCACGTACATCTTAAGTCTCTGTAAGTTCACTGCTGCCTGGCTGTAAACTCTGGCAAGGGCCCTTTCTTCATTGTTCCATCACTAGGACCAGGGCTAGTGGGTGTTACATAACTGCCTTTCTAGTCGATAAAAAAAGATCCCAGGAAATAAACCCGAGGGATGTTTTGGTTCCTCTAAAACATTCCCTTGGTCTTGAAACAATGATGGCTATTGATAAATTAGAACCTCCACATGCACATGACATCACTGAAATGGAATGACAGACTTAGTCCTCCTAAGACACTAACGTAATGGCACTGTCTTAATTTGAGGGGCAAGAAAGTAAGCAGTATATAATGTCCTGTTCTTCTTACGAAGGTAAGGGAGGTCAGATTTAGGGGAGAAAGATACAATAAAATGACACTTGGTGACAGGACAAGGTTAATGTCCCTCTACCTCCCAAGCAGCCCCAAGGGAACACTAGGCATCACGGCTGTTGTCTGTAGAACTTTCATATCATACAAATGATGGTGATACCAGAAAGCTGTTCCCTGGGCCTCCCTTGTAGGCAGCCTGGCCTCTGTTGGTATCTCAGTCTAAGAGGTGACAGAGCTCATTTAGAATCCTTCATAAATGCAAACAAAGCCCCAGTGGCATTGGATCTTGAAGCTGAAGACTTGGAGAAGGAGCCTGATTTTCCATTGTGCTGATGGATGTTTTCAGTGAGATGTTTACCTCTTCAGTTTGCTCTCTGCCAAGAACAAATCAGTGTGTTTCCAACACCCCAGAGCCTTAATTCTGCATTGCCGGCTTCCACTGCTTTTCTTCAATTAATGAGTAACCGAAAAAGAGCTTTACAGTTGACACAGAGAGAAAAATATCTAAAGAGAAAATAAACTGCACCCCACACCTCTGAAACTTCCACTAGCCACTGTCTAATAGAACTGTCTATTCAGAGAGATATACTGAAGAGTGGAACAAAACAGGTCAATGAATATGCTATAATAAATTGGGTCTGACCTCACAGATATAAGTAACTTCTTGTCCTAGCAAGAAGATACAGACTACATTCTATTTAAGATTCCTTTGCATTTTTATCTAAAAGATTAGAAGAAGAAGCTTGTTTCTTAGACCTTCCTTCATAGACTAACCTTGGCCATAGTCTTCTGGAATTCACCTTAAGCAAAAGCACAGGACGACAAAAATTTTGTGGAAATTTTAGCCTGAAATGAGCCCTTTATATCTTCTTTTCTTATGACCAAAGCAACAAAGCTAGCTGCTCTTAAAGAACTTTAAAAAAAAAAAAAAAAAAAAAAAAGATAACTACAGATCATATGCTTAACACCCTGAACCTAAGGAGGAAAGATTATTTCCACAGGAAGTTGCCAAAAAGGAAGAGAGCTTTGCCTCTCTTCTTCTAGCTGCTTCTTGCATAGATTGGGCATCATAGCGTGTTAACTCTTCCATACTGGGTAGAAGATACATGTGTGTGCCCACATTCATGGATATGTTATCAACACAGGGAGCACTTGGGCTTGTTCTGGAGAATGGTTTCAGCAAAGGCTTTCTTTGTAAGGGATAAAGGCTTTTGTAATTGCCAACCTTCCCATTTGTGCACAAGTGTATGAGCATAATAAAAAGAATAAAAGCAGGAGGTGATTTTTTCTTTCTCCCTTGATAGCTGAATCTAGTGCTAGCCATATCATCATTTTAATGAGGAAGTGTGATTAACTGACACTGTTTCTCCTATTCGTTCCTATCTCCAGCACTTTTTGATGGTCCATCTTAAACAAATATATCTTGCGATCATATAGTCAAAGACACTGATGTGACAAGTTCATTATAACCTCCAGTCTTGTTCTGATTTTGCCCACCCCCTACCATGTTAAACCGAGTGTCTTCCTCTCTGACCCAGACACTAAAATGAGTCATTTTTCTCCACTTGGTGGAGCTGTGCACATATCTGCTTGGGGGAAATAGACAAGCATCCTTCCAGAGTCTCCACCAGCTGTTCCAAACTGAAAGATCTTTCCAGTGCAACATCCTGGCTTTAAGAAGTGATGCTCTTCCCCTGATGGCAGTAAAATTTTAATTAGTGGGCAATGCACATTCCTGTATAATGGAACGCACACAGGGCAGGAAATAAAGAAGTTTCGCTACCAGCCAGCTGGGAGATTTGGGGCAAATTCTCTTGTATTCCAGGGTCATTGTTTGCGACAAGATAAAGTTGAGGATTAATCTCTAGTTCTATTTATCTCTTAACTGTAGTAGAAGCTTAATTATCTAAACCCGGGTGTGTATCTGCTTGAGAGATCAAAACAATAGGTAGATTCGACTTTGAATGTTTGCGTGAAGCCTTCCTTTTGTTGCAGGGCTCAAGCAGCCTGTATCTAGTTTTTCTTCGTTTCTGGTCCATTTTGCACAGTGTGATCAGAAAGGCTTTTCTCAATGCAAATCAGCTCCTATCGATCCCTTGTCTGAAGTCCTGTCTTCTCCTGTCCATAGAGTGACGATTGTAACTCCTTAAGCAGCATGTGAAGCTCTTTGTACATATGTGCCCTTCAGCTCACTGTCATCTCTCTCCTGATACATTTATTAGCTTACATATAGTCCTGATGGCCTCTCACTTTTCAAGTCTTGGCCTTTTGATTCTCTTTTAAAAGTATCTTTTCCCTTTCTGTCCACCAGCTCCTTCCCGTTCATCTTCCAGACTTCAGTATAGTCATTTCACAGTGGTAGAGTATCCTTACTCACAGGCCTGTCTCTCTCTCTCTCTCTCTCTCTCTCTCTCTCTCTCTCTCTCTCTTTCTTTCTTTCTTTCCCACAACACTCTGCAGCCTCCAGAGACTCTCTCCTCTGATGATTTTTTTTTTCTTTCCCACAAAAGCACAGTTATTCTTTGGGTAACTTGGTATTGCAATTCTGGCAGCTAATATCTACAGTTTATAAACAGAACTTGAGCAAAGTTCATCCTGTGACAAGTTAAATGGTGCATGTTTTAAGGGCTACCCTAAAAAATCTCTACAAGTAGGCTGCCTTAAAACAACTCAGATGTTTCCTCACAGTTTTAAAATTTAGAAGACTGATATGGCATCAGCCTGGCCATTCTTCTCCTGGTACTCAATCACGATAACATCCATCCTTGTGTGTCCCAGGCACCTGGTAGTGTCCATTAGTCCTCAGCACCCCATGCTTACAAACACTATTACACTAATATCTGACACTGTATTCACATGCTGTTCATCCTGCAAGTCTGTCTTTTACAGCCATTTCAGCTATTATGTAAGAATGTCAATCACTGAGTTGATGCCTACTGTGGAGACCGCCTCGAAGCCTAATTATGTCTTTCAAAGACCTGCTTTCCATATAACTTTGTTAACAGTTATTGAAGGTTGGCTCAATATATTTTTTTGGTGGGAATAGATGAGCAGAATTTCCACTGTCTGGGTTAACAAAACAATGCTTTGAGTAAGCCTGGAAGTGGAATCTATTGCCCTCTGCATGCAAGGTAAGAGCTCAAATGCTGAGCTAAATCTGCAGCCTAAAGCAAGTTATTAACTAATATAAATTTTGAAGAGAAAAGGCTCCCCTTTTATCTACATACATAAGCCCAAGATAAAATTTGTATATATGCAAATGTATATATACATATACGTGTGGGTGTGTGCATACACACACATACATGCACACAGGCATTCATTATCTTATATTGTGCAAAAATCCTCAAAGCTAATTATCTCAAATGGAAAATATTGTTTAGTTCATCTAAAACACTTTACAGACATCTGCCTGATTCAGATGTAAATTTCTGGATGGCAAGAAATTATTTCCTTGCTGACTGTCAAAATACTAAATTATGATAATCCATCACTAAATAAATCCTGTGCTTCTAGCATTTAAATTTTAAGAAGTCTGAGGCTAGTGGTGATTTTAATTATCTTTGCAAGACAGCTTTTCGATCCATCATTTATTCTGCTTTCCAAATTGAGGAGATATCTGCTTCAATGGTCCCTTCCTCAGCATCTCCTTCTCCTGCAGGTTTACCATCTGCCCTGCAGTAACCTATGCTCTTATGCTATTTATATGTATAGTTGCTTCCCAACTCGCTAAGCCCTAGATTATGAAAAGCAAAGCTAAATTTCAAAGAAGCAAATTATCTGCTAAATTATGCTCTAATTGGTAGCATTCAGCGGTGTTGAAATCAAGTGGGAAAACATAAAAACCTCTGGAAAGTACATTTTTACTGATAAAAACTGGGTAAAAGGAATTGAGATAGAAATTTCTCCTCGCTTTAATTAAAAACTTTCCAAGTAGTACAGTTGGTAAACTATTAAGTGAATTACTTCTGTCATCTACTGCCTTTCGTAATTAGTGCTAATATTGAAGTTAGCATTTGCTTCCTGTTCTGTCTCGAAATCCAGGTTTGCTTTGTTTGAAACTTTGATTTTCAGAAGCAGTCCCTGCCAGAACTAAGAGTGGATGGCTTCTCACACTCACCTGAACAGGAAGCCATACCATAAGCCCACCTCACTAAGTCATATATCTTAGAAAATTTGAATCTCTATTTTAGGCAGAGTGTTAGAGTTAGGGAAGTAACCAGGGCGCTTTTCCCAACTCTATTTCTTTGAATTCATTTACCTTGACTTAATTATAGAGCAATTTAGTCAAATACCAGACTTACTTTCCTTAATATCCTCCTCCCAAATTGTGGTTGAATATACTTTTACTTTTAGGAATGGAAAAAACACTGAGAGAAGCTAGGCCTTTGCATGAACTCAAGGTAGTTTATAGATTTATATTTATATTTTCAAAGTCAAAATTGGAGGCTTCCAACTCTTATTGTCCTGTGTTTTTATGTGTGTAAGCATTATTCCACATGGCAAAAGACAGAGTAGCTACAACTATATAAAATGAAGAAGGTTAATTACAAAACCAAAATGAATTGTTACAAGGTACTAACAATATCTTAATTTAACAAAACTTTGTTATAAAATATGTTTGCCTGAATGAAGATGTTGTGACCTACAAGTATATTTGCTGGGCATAGTTCCCAGTTATAAGATGTTGAGCAATAAAACAAACCTATGAACTTGCCAGTTACAGTCTTGTTCTCCAAAGCATAAACAGAGAAATAGGCAAACAAGTGGAAATAGAGATTAAATGGAAGACTAGTTTTTATCTACTCATGTTCTGTTTAGGTGAAAGCACTCTTTTTCCGGGTTACCTTTCATAATCCACAGGGCAGCAAGCTGTAGTTTTGGTTTCTGTGTTAAGTAAGAAGTCATAAACTCTAATATGCACTATTTATCCACTCAGGACTAATGGAGAGAAAGATGTATCAGCAAATAATCACCAGTCTGCAGAAGCTCTGTCTTATCCTATCTATTTCCACATCGGTGGTTGTGCAAATGTGCCCTACGATAGCTTCATTTCCTCTGAGGATAGTGTGACAGGCACTTAGAATCCACACGAGAAATGTGTGGGAGGCAGTAAAAGTTGTACACTATTCCTGTCAAAGTCTCTATGTGTATTGCAGTTGTCATCTTATTTCTTTGGGAAATGGGAGGTAGATATGTATGTTGATAAATACCTTCTAAGCCTGTGTCCTCAGAATGGTTTGCCCTGGGACTGTTCCCTTCTTCATGTCATTCTTGAAACCTGTCACTATCACAACCAAGTGCTGAGAACTCAACTTTGTTCTGTAGCAGTCACAGGAAACATCCTTCTTCTGTATTTTATCCTATAGATAAAACAACACACACACACACACACACACACACACACACACACACACACACACACACACACACACACAAGAATAATAGGCACCAAAAGGGAAAGGGAGAAGTGAGTAGGCATGGTGGCACACTCCGTAAAACTCCTTTAGCTATAAGATGGATGATTAAACTGCATTCCTGTTAATTAAAATAAAAGATAGTTTGAAGTGAAAACAGGAAACAAATTCTCTATTTGGAAGAGCACTGGTGCACGGATTTGAATATTCCACTCCATAAAGACAGCCTATTGTGCTAATAGCCCAGCACTCTAGAAGCTGAAGCAGAAGGAGCAGAAGTACAAGGGTAGCCTGGGCTACAGAACAAGACCCTGTCTCAGAACCAAACAAAGGGAAAGACAGAAGGAAGTTATACGGGTTTGCTGTTATTATTCTTGGTTGCGGTACTGTGTGTGCACCTTTGTCTGTGTCTGTATACATGTATTCATGTTTGCCCTGGTTTGCATTTTTTTTCCCTCTGAGGAATGGAGCTAAAATAATCAGCTACTTACTATTTATTTAGTAAATAAAACTAAAATTTAATAATTGTTTTGAGCTAATGAATAGTTTTTAGGGTTATTGGTTTTTGTTTTATTTTTGTAAGTCATTATTTTCTTGACCCACAAAGTCAAGAATTGATCCTTTGGATTTTGGTTTTGGTTCTATTGTTTTGTTTTGTTTTCAGAAATGAGGAAACAGGGAAGTGAAACCCTACTGTGTGCTTCTCTTCAGCCTGTGGTGTTTCTGTGAACCTTGGGTGATAGGCTTTATAATCCCAGCTGAGGGGAAGAAAAAGATGTTTCAGATGGAGCCCCTATCTTTCCAGTGTTATCCCACTGCTGAAAGATTGTGTACCATACCCAGGGTCTGTCTGAAGCTCTGTTCTCAGCACCATGCTAGAAAGGAACACATATGAACCTCATACTTGTTTATTTTTATTTTTATTGTAAAGTATCTCTGCAAATGCAGAGAAACAGAGGAAAGAACATTCTCTGGCTCCAGCAAGAGTTAAGACCAATCAGAAATTGAAAGATTTACTCTGGCCCTGGAATTGAGTGATGCTGTGATTTTCAAAAAGTCATAAATATTTACATTTGCTTTTTGTTTCCTACTCACTAAATCCTGTCTCGGTTCTCTGGTTAACGAGCGTGAGGAAGAGGTTCTTTGTAATAAATTACAATGTTTGTGTGTGAATGGATGGAAAGACACATCGGAGATAATGCAGTGTGGACTGCTTTGCTATTAGCACAATAGGCTGTCTTTATGGAGTGGAATATTCAAATCCATGCACCAGTGCTCTTCCAAATAGAGAATTTGTTTCCTGTTTTCACTTCAAACTATCTTTTATTTTAATTAACGGGAATGCAGTTTAATCATTCATCTTATAGCTAAAGGAGTTTTACAGGCTCGTAATGCTGTCAGACTCTAGGGTATATAAATGAGAAATAGAAAGACAATTCTAGAGAAGTGGATTGTTTTTTTTTTCTCTCTCCTTCCATTTTTCCTCCTTCCCACCCTATCCGCTTACTTTATTTGTTCCTTCCTTCTTTTCTTTCTTCCTCTGCTTCTCCCTTCCTTCCTTCTTCCCTTCCTTCTTCACTTCCTCTCTCTTTCCTTTTTCTCCTTGTTGTTTCTCCTATCTCTTTAACCATGAAAAGACTATATGAACTAGAGACTTCCATTGATGGTGTGTGGTTTCACTAACTGGATTTCATCCCAGAACATCTGTCAAGTTCAGACCTGACTGATGTTTCATTTCAACATCCCTTCCCCAGGGGTCTCTGGAATGTGAAGATTTTTTGGTCCAACCATCTGCGGATTGGAATTCGTGGTGAGTTACTTTTACAACCAGCTGTTTAAGGAGTGGTTAGATATAAAATGTAGGGGTGGGGAAGGCCCTGCATTCTACCTTTTTTTTTTTTTTTCAAATTCTGTGGTATGAATAATTCCATGGCCAATTTCAAAGTTATCATTCTCCTTGCATGTCACTGGGGCTACAGAGCATGTTGCAAGGAAGAAGGACATAATAGTTATTCATCTCAGACAAGCTGAGGTGGAATTCACAGAATATTAGTTTGCGTACCAAAATGTGTTTTTTATAAGAACTATTTCCTTTTTTATTCCTAATACTAGATATTCATGATATAATTCTAGATATAAATTCATTTTGTCTTATTACTTTTTATCTTATTACTTATTATTTTTTCTTTTATGATATTACTAATGTTTTGTAGAAAACTAAATTCATGAAATAATCCAAAGACTTTACATTACTATGTTGTTTCCTGTTGGCTTGAAAATTAGATGTTTATTTTGTTAATATGTTTTCTCGATTAAGAAATTAAGATAGAAAGCCATTAAGAGTTTTCCCCAAGGCAATACAAGAGTAAACTAGAAAATTTCAAACTAAACAGCTTTACTTTCATTTTTATTATATCACAACTTAATCATAATTATTAAGGTTGATAAAAAATATTTGAAAGTCTTCAAAACATACTCATATAGGTTTTTTTTTTTTTAATAATTGGCAGATACATGTTGACATTATCACCTGGGAAGTTTTTAAAGTTTGGATTAAAATTTATTAAGATTTATGGACTACAGTATCATACATTATGGAGTATAATAATACATGTTACAGTCTGTACTGAGTAAAGTAGAACAATCAGTATTTGCATCTCTTTATAATTATGTTGCAATAGAGCCTCCTGGGTCCTATCTCCATTCCTCATGAAAGTCATAATAGGTTTTGATGGGCAGCTGTCACTCACTCTACCGTGTGAAAGAATGCTAGAATGCTTTCTCCCTCCCTCTTTGGTACTTATTGTTCACTGCCTGCCTGCTGGCCATCTCTCCACCTCTCCCCACTATTCAATCCTCAGGTTAGCTTTGGGGTTTTGTTGTTGTTGTTGTTGTTGTTATTATTATTATGTTTGATTATTTTGTTTACTTTTTACATATAAGGAAGAAAATCTAATATTTGTCCTTTCTGAGCTAAACTTATTCCACTTTACAGAATGTCTTGCAGTTTTATTTTTTTTTTAAGTTTTATTTTTTATTTTTAGAGACTCACTAGTGGTCTCTAAACAAACAAACAAGAAAAAAAGCCAAACATGCCCAAACGGCAAACCACAACCACTGAACAGCTTGGGATCAGAAACACCCTGGACTGACCCTTCGAACCTCACTCCAACTATATGAACACCTGACTCACTCTTGAGGGAGGGGGACAAAACTGGATTTGGCCAGGAGTGGAGACTGATCCAAGCATTATTGGGTCAGTGGGACCATGGGACTGTCTGCTCCCTGCCCAGGGAGGGGATGGGCAGTTGCAGAGAAGAAAAATGTCAAGATGTAGTGGGAGGGGGAAGGGACCTTGAATAAGGATATACAGGGATGGAAAAAAAAATTCAGAGGGAAAGCTGAACACAAAGTAAATATATGTGTAGCAATCTTATTTGCATTACCACCCTTGATAAGCCATGCTTATGATTCTTATCCTCTTCATAGTTATTGTTAACTTTTCCTCATTTTAAATTCATGTTACTGTTTTTTTTGTTAAATACAAAATAAAGAAGGAAAAAAAATAAAAAATAAATAAATAAAAAGATTTTTTTTTAAAAATTTTACTATATCAACCACAGTTCCCCTTCCCTCCCCTCCTCCTACTAGCCCCCAGCTTCTCCCCTGTGACCCCTCATCCACTTCTCAGAGAACATAAGGACTCCCATAGGGAGTCAATATAGTCTGCATATCAAGTTCAGGCAGGACTAAACCCATTCACCATATTAAGGCTGAGCAAGGTATCCCTATATAAGGAATGGGCTCCAAAAAGCCAGATCATGCACTAGAGATAAATCCTGCCCCCACTGCCAGAGGCCCCACAATCTATGCTGCAAATTACGAGGTTCTTGATTTATGGGTGAATAATATTCCATTGTGTACATTTGCCACACTGTCTTTATCCATGTGTCTGTTGATAAGTAGATGCCAGATCCTGGTTGTAATGAATAGTCCTGGGCCTGCTATTGACTCTTTTGTAGGCTGACTTCATTTTCTTTGGCAGTATCCCCAGAAATAGAATCATCAGATCATGGGGTAGATTTAGTTTTAGGTTCTTTTAAGAGGCCTATGCATTATTTCCATAATGGCTCTACTAATTTCAGAACAATGACTTCTCTAACATGTTTTATTTATTGCCATTTTTTGTAATAATTATTCTGAGAGATACAACCTTAAGATATTTATTTCCTTGCTTGGTTTGGTGGTTTTGTTTTGTTGTTTTTGAGACAGGGTTTCACATAGCGCCATCTGACCTTGATCTCACTATGTCGCTGAGACTGGCTTTGAACTCTTTAACCTTCTGTCTTCACCTTTTGTGCACAGTGCTATGGGAGACATCTTTTTGTGGTTCTCATGTTTACCTCCCTCATGACTAATGATATCAAAACTTTTTGTCATATATTTGCGCAGCACTTTTATTCCCTCAGGAAAAGTATATTTAGAAAGAAAGCTTACAGGCTTTGATCACAGGCAAAGAATGACAGGTAGCTATGAAATGCTGGGAGCAGAAGAAATGAACATTCCTATAAAGAGCCCCTCAATTGGTTATACAATATCTAGTGGTCAGCACTGAGATTGTATATATTCAAGCAACGGTATGTGAACTAAATATATTGCATTTATATATTTAGGAACAGACAAACAATAATACAAGGAAAGGCAATGAATTTGAAAGAATCTGAGAGGGTGACATGGGAGAGTGGCTGGAGGGAAGAACAGAAAAAGAGAAATGTAATTATACTATAATTTTTAAAAATAAAATTATTACTAAATAAAAAATGTCCATTCAGAGTATTTATTTCTTTTTACTGGATATTTAATTTGGGTGTACTTGTCATTTCTGAGATCATAACCCTTTCTTGGCATTTTGTCAGATGAGAGATATTTTCTTCCATTCTTCAGATTACCTATGTATTACTTCTTTCATTGTACAGAAGCTGTGTAGTGTGTTGGAATCACATTTGTCTTCTTTGGTTTTGGTTGCTGATGCTTTTGAAGTCTTGTTAAAAAGAAAAAAAACTGAGCTAGCAAGATGGCTCTGCCAATAAAGATGTCTGTTGCCATGGGGCTTAGTTCAACCCACATATTGGAAGGAAAGAACAAATTCCTAGGAAACTGTTCATGCTCATAAGATGGAGAGAGAGAGAGAGAGAGAGAGAGAGAGAGAGAGAGAGAGAGAGAGAGAGAGAGAGAGAGTCATTGGCTACACCAATAATTTGGAGAATTTTCCCTAGGTTTTCTTAGAGTAACTTATAATTTTTGATCTTATATTTAGGTCTTTAGACCATTTTGTGTTGTTATTTTCTGTACAAGACACAGGCCAAGGAAACTTGACACCTATTTTTATATAGGAGTGCTTCTCTATATAGGTATCCTTCAGTGATGCTTTCTTAGCCTTATTTATGGACTATTCAAAAATAACTAAGTCATAAACTTCAACATTTTATGGGTGCAAACATTCAAGTGAATGTTTTATGTGCATTTTTGTGATGATAGTGTTTACTTAGTTAACATAGAGTTATCAATTTCACAATTTCAAAATAATTCATACTTTATCAAAGAGCTGTGGTTAAATGTGAGTTATCACCTCTTTATCTTGCATCCTCCTACTTAATTCTTATCTATTAAACAAAGTTTCCTTTCTGCTCTCTTCACTGACCAAATTTCAGTCTTTTTATAGGGAGAATACATAAAAGACACTAAAATTTACAGTCCGCTAAATTAAGATCTCAATGTGACACCTATACCTTTATCATGTAGCATTACTTAATTTTAAATGTAATTACTTATTGAATAAGGAGCTTACACATTACATTTTTGGTAAAGTAGTTTAAAAATCTTGCTATAGGTAAAAATAAATTGAAGTCATCATCTTCAAAATAAATTCTTCCAGATGGCTGGATACCTTTTGTGAACACTACTCCATCAAACAATTCCAAAAGATAATAAAAAGGATTATTTTACAGGCTATTGTTCTCTTGGATACTCACTCCACTCCTGACAGTACTTAATGATATCTTTCAACTATTTATCTTCTCACCCATCATCATCATCTCTCCCTTTATTAAAGAAATATGGAGTGTTATAGGTACTGTTGAAAATGTGGACATGTTAAGAGAATAATATATAAAAGAGAACCTGGTTCTCAAAACTTCAGATTCATGATATATTAAATGTAAATATTACAGTAGACATTGGTGAGTGTTTTGCATGTGATTAAAATGGGTTACAGGAAATTGTATTGCACTCCTTTTATTCCAGAACTCAGGAGATAGAGGAAGGCAGATCTCTGAGTTCAAGGCCAGCCTGGTCTACAGAATGAGTTCAAAACAGCCGGGGCTACATCTAGAAACCCTGTCTTGAAAAAAACCAGAGCCAGAACCCAAAACAAAAACAAAACAAAAGTTGATGAAACTTGAAAATGGTCATCATATCTCAGAAAATTGATAATCTATCTCCCCAAGGACCCAGCAATACCACTTCTGGGTATATACCCTAAAGATTCACAGTCACTCTCCAAAGGCATTAGCTCAACTATGTTCATAGCAGCATTATTTGTAATAGCAAGAACCTGGAAACAACCTAGATGCCCCTCAACTGAAGAATGGATTAACAAACTGTGGTACATCTACACAATGGAGTACTACTCAGCAGTAAGAAAAAATGATATCCTAAAATTTGCAGCAAATGGATGGATTTGGAGAATATCCTCCTGAACGAGGTATCACAAACCCAGAAAGATAAGCAGGGGATGTACTCACTCATTAATGGACTCTAAACAAACAAACAAACAAGAAAAAAACAAAGCATCCCCAAGCTGCAAACCACAACCACTGAACAGCTTGTGATCAGAAACACCTTGGACTGACTCCTTGGATCCTATTCCCCCTAGAGGAACACCTGACTCAGTCTTGAGGTTGGGGGGAGAAAACTGGATCTGCCAGGAGTGGAGGCTGAACTAAGCAATATTGGGTCAGTGGGACCTTCGGGCTGCCTGCCGCCTGCCCAGGGAGGGGATGGGGAGTTGTGGAGAAGAGAGAATGACCTAATGTGTTGGTAGGAGGAAGGGACCTTGAATAAGGATATACAAGGGTAGAAAGTGTGACTTCTTTGTTCATAGTAATAAAATAAAAAAATTCCAAAAAAAGAAAAAAAGAAAAGAAAGAAAATGGTCATCATAGGTTGTATATTCAAGATATGATAATATTAAAAATAAGATTTCAGTAACAAGAAAATCCGGTCACCTGTGTAAACTCAGGGATGGAGCTGGGTGGTGGAAGTTTTTAGATGACAAATAGGTACCATAATTACACTAAGGCTAGCTTGAATCTCTTGATGTCTTCTGAAATTGGCCACAGAAGATAACAAATACAAATAAAGATGGCATGTAAGAGGCTGGTGAGATGAACAGTCCAGATCCTGGAAACTTTTATGTCGATGCTAAGGGGTTTATATTGAGTCTTGTAAGTAAAGCAGAACATATTGACAAAGATTATCTAGTATAATGTGATTGACTCAATTTTTTTTAAAAAAAATCACCTAACCACTGTGTAAAAAGTTGTCTACATGTAGAAAGATGGAGCACTTTCAAGTGATTAGTTAGAGGGTGACTCAGGGGCTTCCAAGGTGATAGTGATGAGAACTGGAGCATGGGATGGGAAGGGTTACAACTTGAACTAGAGAGATAAAGAGGAAGACTATGCTTATCAGTGACAATAGCAGAAACCTCACATAGGCCCAGAGACTGAAGTTGCACATGCCCCTCTTTTTGGACAATGAACTGTTGACCACATTTTAAATTTTCCGTCTTAAATCTTGGCCAGGCAGTTTTTCAAAAACAGTGAATGAATGAAAGAATGATTTATTTGTTTTGTTTTAGTGTAGAATAAAAGAAACCTTAATGTTTTGACCTTGAACAAGCCTTCTTTCTAGTCCTCCTTCCAATATTCACTCTTGGTATCGAGGCAAATGTATAGAATTAAGTTTTGTGGGCTCTGCCCTATTTCATCGTTGTATGTGTTAGTGAGAAATATTCCTTTTTGGTTGTACGCATTCCTAACTTTTCATTCATAATTCATGGTCAAGTTCAACTGCACCTTTGGGAATTCTTACTGACTCTTCCCCTTCCACTCTCCAGTGTTTTCATTGTCAAAAAAAGATAATGTTGGGGTTCATTAAATGAGCTGATGTGAAGAGTGAGACAAGACAGACTTGCATACCATTATTTCCTTCTGGCGCAGTTATGAAGCCAGGATTAAAAAGGGACTCAGGTTTTATTTAACCAATTCTAAAGTCTCTTGAAACAAAACAGGATATTTGGAGACTTCAACCCTGAAAAAATGAAATGCTGAAAAAAATATTACTATAAAATGTATACAGAAATATTAATTAGATGATTTTTGGGGGAGACCCAAAGGATCTTCTGAGAGCCTTGTCTGAAGTGACCACTTGAATTTTCATGTGCTTGAGTCACTTGGTGTCAAGAATTCTCATATTCAATAATTTACAGCTTTATGTCTATTTGCAGTAGGATCATGGTACCTTGCCCCAACTAGAGCACTAACACTAGCTTAGAGCTGTCCTGGGGACCACTGGCCATGGCTATTCATGTTGGGACATAAGCCTTGGCTCCAGAAAGGCGTTCCTTGAATTCTACATTAAAGAATCTATGTCACTAACCCTGAATGTGAGGGCAGTCTCTCCAGGAAATGGATTCCCATCAGTCATAGATATACATCCACTTAACATCTTTCTGGGCTGTTTCCAGGAAGTGGTGTACCATCTGATTTCCTGCACCCCCAAACTTGGGTGACACAGGATAATGTGGGTCCCTTCAGTCTCTCTCATTTTATTTTTCCCATTTGATATGATGATTCTGTTCTTCAGTCTCAGAGGTACCCTCTCTGCCATCTGAGTTCCTCTTGCTGTGTGTATCCTGATGGGCAGATGCCCTCCCTCTTCCTCTCTACTTACCCAATTCTTACCCGACACTTCAAGGTAAAAATTGGGGTAAACATGCACACTTTTCATGTCCATTGACTTCTCTGATGCATGCCAGCTTATGTTCTTGAATCCCCCTTTGAACCAATTAGAATTTTTTCCTGATCATCTTCCCACCCCTTTTTCTCCCCTCTCTGCCTGTGCTCTCATTATTTTACTCATGACCATTAGTGATACCATGATAGAGTGGAATGCAGGACAGAGGTTTAATTCTAATTCTATATTCTAAGGAGAGGTACTAATGACTAGTTCTTTTTTGTCCTCTACAATGTTAGTGCTTAATAGACATGCAGGAGCTAGGGCTTAGAAGTGACCTCTAAAGAAAATACATAAATGTTTCCACTCTATACTTCTCAAAGGAATAAACCCAGGGACAAAGAATTCTTCCATGCTCAGAGCAGGTGGGGATCTTCCATCTCTCATCGCATAAATCCCTAGAGCCTCTTTTTTCAAAAATGAATGCTCTTTGAGATGGAGTAACTACTCTATTTTCCTCAGGCCTAGACTGGATTCTTTTAAAGCCTCTGTAAAAGCATAACTTGTAAAAAAATATATATATAACATACACTTCATGCTGAGAAGGTACACAGAGTGGGCAACCTGGGACCCAGTCACCTTCCCTCAGGAAAGGGGCTGTTAAACATCCTCACAAATAAATCTACATATATACTGGCCTTTCTCTCATGGGTTTCTTCTATAAATTGTAAAGCTGCCATGGGCATAATAGAGAGAAATTAGTTTCTTTCTTTTCCTAGTTTATTCAAACTATAAATAAATCCATTTTCCTTTACAAATTTCTATTTTCTAATTCCTTTTGGAATACGGAGAAACAAAGACAGTAGCTCACAGAACTGAACACCTGACAGCTTGAACAAATCACAAATCATATGCAGTTCCTTATGATACCTAATGTTCTTCATTAAGGCTTCTTGGGCCAGGGATGTGGCTCAGAGGTAGAATAATTGCCTGCATATGCAAGGCCCTGGGTTCTATCCCCACTAGAGCAAAAACTGTTCAAGGTCAAGAGGATTATAAATTTGTCCTCTTGCTTTTGTGTCTGCAATGACATAATTTTTAATCACAAAAACCTTTTGTTTACTTGAATCCAGGCATGGTGGTGCATTCTTATAATCCTACTACTCAGGCAGAGGCAGAAGGACTATTATGAGTTCAAAGACAACTTAGTCTCCGCAGTAAATCTGAGGCTAGCAAACACACTCAAAAAAAACTTTAAAAGATCTTAGGGATAGAAAGGTGGCTCAGTGGTTAAGACCAGTCTCTGCTATTCCAAAGAACCCAAGAGAAGGTCCCATTGCCCATGTCACAACAGCATGTAACTCCAGCAGATGATTTCTTCTGGCCTCCTTAGACACCAAATGCATGTGTGCACAGTCACACACACATAAATGAAAAAATTAAAAATATTTCTTAAATATGCATTTGAATGGGTGGCGTGTGTGTATGTATGTGTGTTATACACACAGACATAGATATCAATTCACATGTCCAAAATATTCAAGACTTTTCAATAAGTACCTGAATAACACTTCAGAAAATTTTACTCACCTCTCCTGGCTAGAGACCAGCATAACCATTTTATTTATTCCATAGAAATTTGTGTCAGCGCAAGGTATGCTGCAAAGTGAACAATAAACATTTTTTTTATAGCTCCAGCTAATACGACTCATGACTTTTCCATTTGAAAATAAAGAATAGCCACTTGGTTTCTATGCTTGATTTACTGACTGCTGAAATATTGGTCTGCTGGATTTCCCCTTGCTGGAGACTTGCTAGTAATCTCTCGCTCTGCGTGATGCTTTTAGACTCTGTTGCCATCCCTGGAAGTGGCCATCCTCCTCCATCAGTCTCCTGGGCAGGGGATCAAGCCAGTGATTAGGTTTCTGTTTGCACTGTATGAAAACAAAATGTAATGTAAAGAGACTTACCATTTCCCTGCATCAAGGCCCTGGGAGTCGCATTCTGCCTGACCCTAGGTTGGTTTCAAAATGATAGGATAGAAGGCTGGCAGTGGCTCTGTTTGACTAGCTCTTCAGAGTGTGATGAATGTTCTTCTGACTGTTGCCCGGGGTCATGAGTAGTGACTTGCATGTGTGCATGCTGTCTTACTGCTTCTTTATTTTCCATCACGTAAGAGGGACACCTTTCCATCCTGCTAGATGTAAGGTTAATAACACTGCTATGTTAAAGCATAGACATACTAGGCTGTATTATGCCTCTGAAGAACACAGTAAAGCAAAGCTCTGGAAATCAATTTTTGGTGTGATCATTCTTCCTCTCATGTGTCCTTGACTTTTAAAGGTCACCAACAGGTCCACTCTGCAAGCTTCAGACTCCCAGACATATGCTTTGTAGGGAGAAATTTTTTTCTTGGCTAAAGTGTACCAGCTACTTGTGCAGAAAACAATTCCGCTCTAAGTTGGAATGTCTTAATGGCTTAAAAACTATCAAAAAAAAAAAAAACCAGACAAGTCTTTTTCTTAATGAAAAAGTATTGGAACACCAAGTAAAACAAAAACAAACACACACAAAAAAAAGAAAGAAAGAAAGAAAAACACAAGCTTCTCATGATAGGAGAATTTGGTCACTGACAAAGAAATGAATATTTTACAAATCATGATGAATATATAGACCGATAGAGAATTATGTCAAGCATATATTTTCTTAAATATAGAATTTAGTAAACCAAAGAAAAGATGTATGTTAAAATATGGTTCAGATATTTAATGGTGCATGGATGTTTGTTTCTTAGATAATGTGAAGTCGAACAAAATAAGTCCTGTCAGCGAACTAGCCAAATAAGTTAAAGCTCCTAACGCAGGGTTTCTCAATCTATGGGTTGAATTCCTTTTAGGGTTTGAATGATCCTTTCACAGGGATCATCTAAAACCATTGGAACACATAGATATTTACATTATGATTCATGACAGTATTGAAATTATAGTTATGAAGTAGCAACAAAAATAATTTTTAGGGTTGGGGGATCACCACAGCACAAGGAAAAATATTAAAGGGGAGCAGTGCTAGGCAGGTTGGGAACCGCTGACCTAGATATAACTTCACTGCTAAGATGTACAATGTTACAGACTTCCTGATATCTTTCCATAAGCAGGGCCCACCTGCCCTGCAGCCTCCAATAATGTATGCCTGCGACTTTCTTGCTACTGTCCCTTACCAGGTAGATCACAGAACAGATGTTATATGTCTAGACTGTTCATTCTTATGGTTTTTTAATGGGAGAAAGTACTCCTTTGCCTTCAAAAGGAGTTATATCTATGCTAATAGACTCTGAATTTTCGATACCAACAGTAGAATGTATTATCAATCTTTCGGGAAAGTACAGAAGAAAAATAAATCACTTGCTACTTGGTTACTTTGTATTTGCATAATTTGTGCCAACAGCACCAGATGCAAGTGTTCAGGAAATGCCTGTTCACTGTGTCATCATCAGCTCTCTGGATGGAGGTAGGTTCCCTTCGGATCTGATGCTGCTATTTCCAAGTATATTCCTGAACCCAACACACATTTCAAACCCTTAGTTATCTGCACTGAGCCGAAATTCATTCAAACAGCAATAACTATGTTCTACATCAAATCTAGGACAAGTATGTTTTTTTCCCAAGGAGCTTCTGTGGTGTCAACTCAAGAGCAAGCTGCTGAAATATGAGGAGTTGTTAGGGCAATTACTTGAGCCTGATCATTGCCTCAAGCTTACAACCCAGAGGCATTCCATTCAGTACAACAGCTGCATTCTCTACTGTCAAAGGTTGACAGGTCAACATTGAAAATAAACACATGGATGCACACTCATTCCTACACACATCTCCATTCCCCACATGCACATCCATTCCTGCATACACACTATCATTTCCAGATGCTTGTGTGCACTAGCATGCACCTGTATGGTAGCTTAACCTCTGCACAGGCAGTGATCATTTGCATTTGTTGATGATGACTTTGCATACAGACCGGATCACACTCTCATTTTCCCACCTTGCACCTGTCATATGCATACTTTTCCCTTTAGTGTTGATTTTCACTCGTATAGGAACAATTTAAAAGGTAGGGATCTAAAGTGGGAAAACAGCTGGACTGGCGAGCCTGGTTGGAGCCTGATTGGAGCCTGATAGGGAGCAAGACAACCATAAGGGGCCAGTCAGCAAAGGAGACAGGTGGTTCTTCTCACACAGAGGCATCTGGAAACTGCAAAAGTGGGAAAGAAGTGGGGTTGTAAGCAGAGTGGGATCTGCTAGAAGTTTCTTTAAACAGAAAGCAAACAATAGTTGCTGGACTATTCACAAAAAAGGAAGATGAGACAGTGAAGGAAGGGAAGGAGAGGAGGCAGGCAGAAGAAAGAGAGGCAGGGAGGGAATGAGAATAGTTAGGGCCCGTTGGGGAGGAAAACGCCTTTTCATTTCACAGCTAGTTAAAGGTGTGCACGTGAAGCATATCTGCATGTGGTGTACTTATGGGGAATTGAGAGTGTATGTGCGTGTATGTGTGTACATGTGCACATCTGTGTGTGTTTGGGAGGGGTGGGGAAGATCTTCAAAGCCGAAAATAACATGGAACAAAGATTCTGATTTTGTCATTGAGAACATATCTAGAGTTTTGTCCAGATTCTCTGTAATTCATAGCTGCTTCACTCCAAAGATGATGACTCCTCTAACCTGACAGGTCAACTTCTTAAGATTTTCTATGTGGAGAATGCTGCAGTGTGAGGCCTCTGGGGATGCCCTGCAATGATGCTGCAGGTTGGTTTCCTTTTGCAAATAGCATTGTTTATTTACTTTTAAATTTAAGTTTGATTCCCTTTAGCCAACAACTCTAAGCTTACATATGCCACTTAAGCAAGTGCACTGTGCTTCAAACAAGGCTTACGAGAAGAACAGAAAACGATATTATAATTACATCTATTTTTCTATCTCTATTATAGCCTGTGTTGACTTTTTAAAAATTAAGTCTACTCTCTAAGGTTATTGCTGAGTTGTGCTGCACAGAAGTAATGTATTTGCTTTTAAAACGGAACTTGATTTGAGTGAAATGTGCTATCTTGGATCTCAAAGGGTTGTTTTGTTATTCCACCTTCTCTTTTTTCCCTGCTGGCATGTGAGTGGTAGTAGAGAAAGGTTGCCATGCCCTTGTATTACACTGGGCTTTCACCGCTTTTGTGAGACAAATTCATATTCTCAGAGAAAGCTCTCATAGCCAACTTGGCTAAAAATTTACCTAAGGGGTTAGACATAATCAAAACCAACTATGTACCCCCCACACACACATACGCAACACATCTACATCATCATCATATAAAAATATAAAAATGAGTAGTTCCAGGCACAGGCTGTTTACCCCAGAAAATATGCCCATGTTCAATTCTTATAAATCTATTCCACTGGGCCAGCTGTTGAGTTGTACAAAGGTGATGAACTGATTCTGAGTGTTCATTAGTCATCATTATGGTATTCCTCCCTGTGAATGAATTACAGTGATATTTTTACCATGAATATATTAGGACTATAGATGAACTTATATGGTTTCTAATATAATTTTCCTGGAAATTCAATTCTTTCTCTGTAGGCTTTGGTGCTTTGGTGCATAGTTTCCAGACCTTTGGATGCCTTTAACAAATGCCCCTTCCCCTTTGTCTTAGCTCCTGTGGTTGTTTTCTTTATGGGAATCAATATATCACAGCCCAGTTCTAAAGTAGTCCCCCATTGGGCATAGCATAGCAGCAGTGGTTTTACTTCCTAATGATATCCTGTATAGGATCAAGAACATGCATGAGAAAGGGACTTCCTTTTGCTCAGTGCCTCTAGAGTGGTGGTTCTCAACCTTCCTGAGGCTGCCACCTTTCAATACAGTTTCTTGTGTCATGGTGACCCCCAACCATACAATTATTTTTGTTATTCCTTAGTAACTGTAGTTTTGCTGCTGCTATGAATTGTCATATAAATACCTGTGTTTTCTGTTGAGCTTAGGTGACCCCTATGAAGGGTCATTTGACCCCCAAAGGATATCGGGCCACAGGTTGAGAACCTCTGCTCTAGAACATGATTCAAGTTCAGATCCAAGTAGGCTATTATCCACTGGAATATTATGTTTTTACTTGAGTTGGGAAAGCCTTGTAATTACAAGGGAACTTCATTTAACTATGTTAGCAAATATGACAGATGTCATTTTATATACCTTCTGAATGTTTGCATGTGGTATATGTGTATATACGTGTGTGTGTGATATATGCCTGAATATGTGTTCATGTATAGCTATATGTATAGCAAATAAATCACGGAAGACTGAGAAAGAAAGAATATTTATTTATTAAAGGGTTCAAAGGGGAGCACTCACTGATACAATAGGGAAGATGTAGTAGTGCCAATTCTAGAAGGCTGGTCTGGTTCCACATGTCTTCACTCTGCAGGTCAGATCCTCCATCCAAGGGCACAAGAGAAGGGAACTACATGCACATACTCTGATCTTAAACTAGTCCCCCTGGCCACACCCTGAATACTGGTGCCCAGAGGCTATAGGTGTTTCCCAGAACTACTCTGGCCAAAGGCCATGCCCAAAGGTCAAGGTGGAAATTTCTGTTCTCCACTATATATATATATATATATATATATATATATATATATATATATAGTGTGTGTGTGTGTGTGTGTGTGTGCATGCTTACATATGTGAATGTGGAGACCAGAGGTCAACATCAGTTTTCTATGGCTCTCTATCTCATCTTTACATGGGCTCTTCACTGACCCTGGAGCTTGTCAGTTCAGCTAGACTGGCTATTCAGGAAGCTCAGGGATACTTGTGTGTGTGCCTCTGCACTGCCTAGCTTGGCTTTCTCTTTACCATTAAATTATCTCCCCAGACCCATTGATGCATTCACATGCAGATCTTGTGAATGGTTGTCAAGTGTCTTGTGAATCATTGGCAGTCAAGTGCTGTTCCTTGGAACCTGATCCTAAGTGCCTGCTGACTAGATATTTGTAGCTGTATTTCTCTGAGGGAGAGGGAAGATGTTGACAGAATTGATGCTATGAGAATCAAAGTACACAGTCCTCCTCATCCTCACAAAAATGTTCAAAATTCAAAATGAGGAAATCAGCATGTGCAAATAATCTCCAGTCAGTTTAAAATACTCTATTTTCTTTTGTCTGTGGTACTTAATTTCAGTAGGATACACATACACTTACTAGAAATATTTTCCCTGAAGAGAATTATCATTAAAGGTTTGGAGCTTCTAATTAATCAGGAAATTAACCTTTTCTTGAATCTTGTCTGATAGTAGCATCAAGGGACTGGTGAAACCCTTGAAATTTCATGATCTGGTGGAAATATTTCTTTTATAAGAAGGATTATTAGAATTCATTTCACCATGTATTTGTATTCTAAAAAGAGGATGCCACTTACAATTTCTTCAACCCATTCTTCTGAGTAAGCTTTTAAGTTTTACAGATCTTTTAATTTCTTCCAAACAGATATCTAAAAAAAAATAAAATACCATAAAAATCAATGACATCCAAAGAGCAAGAAAGGTAATATAATACAGAGGACCATGAGCTCAATTTATCAACAGAGTTACATGCCTAGCAAAGTGTGCAAGATAAAGCAAGAAAGTTAAATACTGATTTCCTTCCTTCCTTCCATAATTAAGCTCTAGATTTCCCCCTTCCTTATGGAAATTATTTTTATAGGAACATATGGGTGAACCTGACAGATTGGTCATAAAAGAACGGGGTGACCTCATAAGAACCACATTCCTGGTCAACGTAACTTGGACCAGGATGTGCCCATTCCAAGTTCTGCACGAATTCTCAGAGGCCTTTGCCTGTAATAGTGCATTCTTTCCTAAGTGAAGATTGTTTCTCAGAGAGAGACTGGACCCTTTAATGCAGACAGGAATCAGGACTGAAGATCTAAAACCTCACTCTTATTCTACATCACTTATGCAGAATTTGAATCTCAGAGCAGTGAACATTCCAAAGCCTTATCATATTGTATGCACTGTTGTAAAGGGTATCAAGCATTCTTCATTGCATTAGCCCACCTTTCCTTTCTTTGACTCTGTCTACATCAGAAATAATAATAATCTGTCTTATTTTCCTTTCTTTAAAGTTCTGAAGATAATCACCATGTTAAAGTCATTCCATACCCCCATAGATTCTAAACACTTATCAGGAATTTCTTTAATTCTAAAAAGTGTTCTATGTTTTATATCTAAATATAACAAATGTCTCATTTTAACTAAGTATAGTTTCAGTTAAAATGTTAACAGGCTGCCTATTCATCTTTCTACATTCAGATCAAAAGCTGGTTAGTCACTGAGTAAGCAATTTTCAAAGGTGAGAATTTATTTTGCTTGTGTTTGTTTCTTAGAGCAGTCTAATGTAGCCTAGGCTACCCTCTTTGCATTTCTTCTTCTGCTTCTGCCTCTGCAGTGCCTTGATTAGAGTCCATGCCATACACTCTGCCAAAAGTGAGACTATGAATCATGATAGTGAATTGCTATTCCTGAGGTCCAGCCCTAGGGTCCTGCTATACAGAAGCTACTTACTTCCAGAGGCATTCCTTGACTTTAGGAGACAGGGAGACTTACAATAATCTCATTTACTTCCCATAGATTTTCTCCAGGTTTCAACTTATAAAGATAAATTTTTGTAAATTCTTTTCCATAAAGTTTTTAAAACTTATTTGCCATGACAATTTTCTCAAGTTCACTAAAGTTAACAATAAACTATGCAGAATCTTTATATAGAAAGAAAGAAAATCCACAATTGCCATCTTTTAATAGAGGACCCATGACTCAGATTTGTTCCATGGAGGTGGAGGCAGAGACAGAGACAAGTAACACCATTGTGCCTGCTGGAGAAAACTAAGCCTTGGCTTTACCATGCATCCCAGGGCTACACATGCATCGACAAATGTTGGTAGACTAACCCGTGGGCTGTCTAGTCCAACTGTCTACTATTCAATGATAACAGTTACACATGAAGACAGTATATTGCTATAGGTACTATGTCAGGCACTTCTGTGAACCTGTCTCTTTTCATTTGAGGGTTTCTTTCTCGTTATTAAAATTATTTTTACATCCATCATCTTGTGAATCAACTCAAGCATTTTCCTTTGGTCAGTCTAGTGACTGTGTTGATTGTAGCCCAAATCAATCTTTTCACATTTGTGTAGTTTATATACAGAGTAAGTTTAAAAGTGTTCTTTGGTCAGCTCTCATGAATTCTTGGACCCAAGCAGGGATATTGTGTACTCACTTTAATTTATTTCCAACATCCTCAATCAAGGCAGCCATTTAATTATCACTGCCTTGTAGACCTTTTGTAGAGGAACTGGAGAGTCAATTTTACATCATGCCTTCTCAAATCTTGCATCATGGTCTTGACAGTCCTGGGCATCAACTTCAAATATTTCTTTACCAGCAGCCTGTAACTAAATTAAAGGCAGGTATCTGCCTCTAAGAAATAGGCTAACCAAGATGACTCACACAGGGCAATGACAGCCAAGGGCAGGACCACTAAAAAGATACAGTTTCTATAAGAAATTTTAATGCAAACTTCAAGGAAACAGTGGAGACTCTGTCAAAACTTTCAGAGTTACCCTGAACATCCTAAGTCATATAAAAGTTTTTGCATGTCTGAGCTATTTCTGCCCAACTTCTGTTTTAGATCTACAGTCTAAGACATGCTCAATGAAGGATTTGAATGTTTTGTTTTACTTTTGGAAGAATGATGCCCAATATTGTATCAATAGGCACACTGAATTTCTTTTTTGCTTCTCTAGTGTAGCTGCATGATACTATATGCCATTTCATTTTCTTCTAAAGTCATTATCATAGACTCTATTTTTAAATGAGCATTTTAAAATGTTTTGAAAGATTAGTGGTATCCAGGGCTGGCTAGGAGACAAGACATTGACTAATGCACGCTTTCTTGTTTTGTTGGTATAAGCATAAAATAGTCCAGCCTTTATGGAGAAAAACTTGACAATATGCATCAAAATGTCTGCTGATGTCTTTCGCCAAGCTATTTCTCTTTCTGGAGTTCATTCTAACTAGAAAATTGAGTAACTGAAAAACCAAATGCCATCATAAAGGTGCTCACTCTAGCTTTATTGAAAATTGTGGGGGATAAAGTGAAACTACCTAATTAAAATATTTGCCACTGTGGGATTAGTAAACTAAATTACATGAGATAGGATATAACTGGAGAGACAGCAGAACAATTAAGGGGATTTGGTGCCTTTTTAAAGGACTTGATTTGGTTCTCAGCACCCATTTGGTAGCTCACTACTGTCTGTCCTTGAAGCTCCACTGGGTCTGGCATGGTCTTCTGGCCTCCTCAGTTTTTTTATTTTAAAGAAGAAATACAAAGCATGTTCAGACATCAGACACACATATGGTCCACTTACATATTTACAGACAAATATAAAATAAAAATAAATAAATACTTTGAAAAGAGAAAGGACTATACAATCATGTATGACATATTAATTAGTACAATTAAAATATACTAACAAAAGAAGAAAGGATGGTATGATATACTAACAAATGAACAAAAATGGTTTGCCTAAGTAAAAGTCATTATTCTAACCAGTTCTGTTATATAAAAAAGAGAAATTCTATTTCTAATCTTTCTCATTTCCTATTTGTCATTCATCCTAATAAGCTTTTCATTCTTACATAGCTTCTCAAATAATCTACTTTCTCTCCAATTCTACCACAGTTCCCTGTGGTTCAATTAATGTTTGTAAAATATGTTTGAATATGATCACATTAATAACAACATATTATCAACACTTGAGTGAAGAAACGGGTACCTAAAGGGAGTATCACTAAATTGCTGTGGTTTTCTCTTAGGCAGTGAAATTTATCACCATCATCATCATCACATAGTACCAGAATTTGGATGCAGAGCTTTATGCATACTAGTCAAGGGCTATGCCACTGAGCTAGACCATTGTGAGTATTTTTAGTTTTTAATTTTAATTTCTCCATGTTGTTTGAAAAATAAACAGTAATGTATAATTACTGCCCTCTAAAATTAAAATTTACAAAATAAAGTTCTTAATGGAAAAACACAATATTCCACAGAAGAATGAGTAACTGTGCAGGTCTTCTGTGATATGAAAGCAACAATGTTTTGATTATTGTTGGTGACAATGATAAGTAAGTAGTTAGAGTTACTAAGATTTCTTGGAGACATATATACTTGGTGGGTACCTTAATTTGTGTAAACTTCATAGTATTCCCATTTGTATAATATTCACATTATAATGTAAATGGGCAGAGCATATTAAAATTCATATTTCAGAAGTAAGGAAAACAAGCCAAGGAAACATATAGTTATCGCCTAGTAAACACAGATAATTGAAGTTAGCCAGAACCTGGAGAGGCAGGCCATGGATTCTGAGTACAAATCATTGTAGTCTATGCACATCTTCTCCAAGAAAAGGCAGAATTAGAATTTTGCTCTTATCCCACACCCTTCATAATTCCCACTAGTCTCTTTTTATCTCTACTAGGCTCCTTTGTGTCTGTATGACACACGGATTTTATTAGTGTCATTTATAAGACCGTGGGTGAGAATTTGTTTACAGGAGTATAAATTCTTTACAAGTGGCTACATCATTGAAAATTCCTCCATCCACTATTAACTGTGTATAAATTCTCAGGGGAAAGTGTGACTGCATGAAACCCTCTCCCTTCCATGACAGAGTGTCAACATACCCAATCTTGTGCAGATCCTATGGAGGTAATCAGAGCTGTTATTAGTTAGGGTTAGGGTTAGAAAAGTACCAGTCATGTCATGCCTAGAAGTCAACATATATTACTTGTCTCCCTCTGGTCATTATATTCTTTCTGTCCCTTCCTCTGTCCCAGATCCTTGGAGGAGATGATTGAAGTGAGATGTCCTATCTATGGCTAGGCATTTACAAGTCATTTCTTTGCAGCATTTTAAACCAGTTGTGAGCTTGTTTCTAATGTCACCAGTGATCACTGCAGAAAGAACCTTCCTTGACGAAAGGTGACAGCATCACTAATCTATTATATAAACATAGTCATTTAGAATGGAGCTTGACAGGTACACCATGGCCATTTATCAAAGCACCAACCGTTGCTTTGCCATTAGGGCTTATTACCTTCCGAGCCCTGGACTGTTGACCAGGTTTACTGTACCAGACATGATCAAATCCTCCTCCAGCTAGATCACTTCAACCCGAAGGCGTACCTTACTGTTCTCCAAGTCCACATGCTAAGAAGATAATTGATGAAGTTTCTTTTGGGGACCTTCCTTCCTTCCTTCTTTCCTTCTTTCCTTCCTTCCTTCCTTCCTTCCTTCCTTCCTTCCTTCCTCCCTTCTTTATCAATATTGAAAATCAAACTCTTTGCCTTACCACCAAGCCATACCTTCAGCTTGCCTGGAGCGTCTATATATGTGTATAGATTTATGTACTTTGTTTAAATATAGCTAATACATCCCTTTCATTTTGAGCATATTTTACACTTGTAAAATATATGGTTTGTTTTTCCTTTTAAAAAATAAGTAGGAAGCATAAAATATAGTTGCCACCAACTGTTGGGAACTTCGTTTGATTATGTTAGTGTAAAAATATGTGCAAATAGTTGTCTTTGGGCAGATGCAGTCGCTAACAATAAAGACATACCTTCTTTATATCAGAATATCACAAATTGGAAAATAGAGTTTAGCTATACTATTTTCCCTAGCAGTTGACATACAGAACAAGATGAATGGTTGTAAGGTCTTAAGAAACATGAAATTTGAAGGGAATACTAAATAAAAAGGCAGAACAATACAGAGTTCAGCTTTGAAATCCTTTTATCTGCTAAGGCTGAATTTCTTGGCAGCACCATCAAGAAATTCAATGATTTGTATATATGTTGATTGGATTTATTAAAATGTTGTGCTAGTGTATCCATCTGCTTATAAGAAGGCATCCTTATACATCAAATCAAAGTCTCAAAAGGCAATCAAATAAATGAAAATAATGCAGAGCAGGAAGGTTCACTTTACTTTTACAAACAGCATCTTCATTCATTTTTATGTGCACAGAGGGAAAGAATAAAAGATTAGAGGCATGATAGTGTGATAAACACCACAATTCAGTGGAAAATACACTTTAAAACTTGAGGGTATCAGTCACTGAGTGTAAACATGACAAAAGAGAAAGGGTCCTAATTTGGCACTGTGAATGTGTCTCGCCCTTCAAAAATCCATATGCTGCGTCTCAGGACCTCAATGACAGCATCAAAACATAAAGACCTTAAGTCTCGAGGGCTGCAGGAAAGGAGTTAGTGCTTTGTGAATGGGGTTAAAGAAATGTTCTGATGGCCTCTTCTCTCCCATCTTCTGCCAGGCGAGGATGTGGCAGAAGGAGCAGTGAATGAAGCCCACACCGGGCAGAATTTACTAATGCCTCCATCTGGCTCTTCTTGGCCTCCAGACTGAGAGAAATAATATTCAATTGTTTATTAATTACCCAGTCTGAGGTATTTTTCTGTAACCCCACAAGTGGACTAGGAAAATCTGCAGGTTCAGTGACCTTGAGGTTAAATAGGACACATGTTCAAACTGAACTCATATTGAATATAAGAGAGAGGTGTATAAAAGAGTATTCTGAAGTAACAGGAATTTGAGTTGTATAAATGAGACTCAGAGCCAAATATCAGGGAAAGGCTGAAATATCAGAGAAAGGAAGCACCACAGTCAATTCTCACCAAACTGTCTTGCAACTTTCTCAGCTTCACACATATTCTCTTCTGCCTGTCGCTTCTGTTGTTGGCTTCTGATTCTGCCTGGTTTCTACAGCCCTTATATACCCTCTCCCATCTGGGTTAGGATTAAAGGCGTGTAGCCTTGAACTCACAGAAACAGAAGAAGTTCTGTCTCTGGAGTTATGGGATAAAGGATGTTTATCACCACTCCTGGCTTTCCCCATGCTGGGATTAAAGGTATGTGTGATTGACCTAGCTGTTTATCCTTGTATTCAAGGATCAAGGATTTCTTGAGCTGTCTGCCTAGGATTTGACTGTGTGGTCTCTCTGATATCCCAGGATTTATTAAGTATTTAAAATATATCCATATTATTCTATTTCCATATTCATTGCAAATCACACTCATTTTTCCTGGTAATTAAAAATTAAGGTATAAACTTTTATTGTGCTTCCAAAATTCCACTATTTGTAACTTGCTATTGTCCTTTTAATCAATACTAAACATGGGGTGATGTGTTCTGTTTGTCATGTTCATGGGTATAGACTGAGATGGGAACCAGGAATGGACCCAAAAGAAAAGAGACTTTCTTAGGTAGAAAATAAGAAGCATTCATATGAAGTAGCATGTGTAGCAGCAGGTTAGATGGATAATAGCAAGTGAGCTACATAAACCCATGTGCTAAAGTAAGAGAATATATTCAGATACTAAACTAAGGAACATATTCAGAACTGGGGATAGTTGTGGGAATAAAGGCTAAGAAGTAGTTCTTGGTACACAGATGAAAGTCCAAAGGCCAAGAAAATTAATGGAGCCTGGGACCTCCTTATCCTCCCTGATCAGATAAGCTAAGAATTGATATTTTACTTGTATATAGGTGAAAAACACAGTTATAATCAAACTAAAACAACTTTCTAAGTAACCAAGCTATTAGCTCAGAATCCTGTCAATCAAAGATAATCTGTGTCAGTCAAGGAGAGGTAGACATGAGCTCTTGGAGTTAGGCCAGCAGAAGTCTTCAGACACAAGCAGTTTAGACCCTGGGTAGTATGAATTCCAGTGAAAGAATCATTGGTGAGCGGAAGGAAGCCACTGCAGACCAATGAATGGTGTGTAAATGAACACCTGCTGGAACAGTGACAAGGGAAGTCACAGCTGGACCATCAGAAGCAGGAGGATGGATGATAAGAGCTAGAGGCAACTTTTTCAAGATGGAACCAGACAGACAGAGATGAGCTCTATGCATAAGCCCCAGGCTTATCATCCCATAGCATCTGGGTGGTGCTTATAGGATTTCTGAGATGAAAAGCATTTTAGAGATTGGCAGTGAAGTCTGATACATCTGCCAAACAGCCTGGAGTGAGAAGATTGGAAACACTTAGCAATAGAGAAGGATGGGAATTCTAACCCAGTCTATAAAGGTCTGGTGGGATAAGCCACATAAAAGAAAATTATAAGACACTATTTATGGGGGATGGAGAGATGACTCAGAGGTTAAGAGGAATAGCTGCTCTTCCAGAGGTCCTCAGTTCAATTCCCAGCAACCACATGGTAGTGCACAATCATCTGTGAGACCTGGTGCCCTCTTCTGGTGTGTAGGCATACATGCAAACAGAACACTGTCTTTTTAATTTTAATTTATTAATAAATAAATCTTTATGAAGAAACTCAGAGAGACAGCTGGCCCAAGCTATTGGGAGCTCATTCACTCTGGACTGACAGCTTGGAACATGCATGGGACTGAACTAGCCCCTCCGAATGTGGATGACAGTTGTATGGCTTGGGCAGTTTCTGGGGCCTCTGGCAGTGGGACCAGGATTTATCTCTAGTGCATGAACTGACTTTTTGGAACCTATTCCCTGTAGATGGATATCTTGCTGCACCTTGATACAGGGGAAGGGGCTTGGTCCTGTCTCAACTTTATATGTCAGACATAGCACTCCCTAAAAAAGAAGGCCTTCCTCTCTCTGGGGAGTGAATGGGGGGGTGGGGAATGAGAGAGCTGAGGGGTGAGTGGGAAGAGGGAAGGAAGGAACTGTGATTGATATGTACAATGAAAAAGAAAATTTTAAAGACAATAAAAAAATGTAACTTTGCTATTTGTATTGTACCTGGAGAACTCCACAATTATATTTAAGTAATTTTGACCCTTAACATTTTTAATTGTGTATTCACAGAGAAAAAAAAACCTGCCAGACCTATGTAAAATAGAGATACAATTCTCTGAAAGTTCATGTATCTATAGAAGAGGAGTAAGTCACTCAAACTTATCCAGGGATCCAAGTTAGGAAACCCATGGATGGAGAACGCCAAAAACCATATGTGATAATTCTTTTTGGAAAAGACACAGCACAGTTAAGCATTTCCTAGCAAATAGGTTTTTGTCATCCACATGACTGACAAGGGAAGCCATGGAGTTCTGATTATAAAACTCCAGCAATTGTGAATCTCCTACAGGATAGAAAGAAGAAGTGATGTGAAGGGATGGTTTCTCATTACCAAGATTATTACATTACAAAAATCTCTTTGGTATGTTTTAAATTCTAATGCTTATATTTTGATATTGTGTGTATGTGCTGGATGTGTGCAGTTACCCACAGAATAGAAGTTGTCACTTGGCCAGGATCTGAAGTTACAGGTGGGATTGTATACTACCCCTCGTGAGTAGTGGGGGTGTTAGTGTATAGCTCAGTGGTTGAGTGCTTAAGGCCCAGAGTTCTATCCCCAGTACCAAAAAAATCAAGCAAAAACCAGTGTGGATTCTGGGGACCAAAATTTGTTTTTTAGTAGACCAGCACTCTTAACCATGAATTTTCTCTGCAGAAGTCTTTGGGCATGTTAACACACCTTTGAGGCATTTCAGATATTAAACCCAACAAGAGCTAGTTGGCTTTTAAATCGGCCCATTGCTTTTAAACAATTCCACTACGTTGTCCACTGGGCAAAACTTTTTTTTATACTCTACAGAGTAAATGGAGACATCTATTAGCATCCATGGAACCAATAAAGTATAAAGTGGGCTCTGACACTGCCCTTTATCTGGCACTGAAAATTCTGTAAGAAAGATATCAAGTGCCACAACACCGGAAGTGAGGCTGAAGGGAGGGCCAGGCATTGGAAACTTCGAGCAATGTTGGTCATAGGTGCAGGTAGAAGAGAAATGTCATGCTTAGAGGAAAGGCTGGGTATAGGTGGTAAAAATAGGGGACAGTTCAAGGACTGGCTCAGAGCTAGCTACTAGTAAGCAGGAGAAGGAATAACCCGAGGTTGTACAGACCATTTATACGTTATCTGTCCTGCTACTGGTGACAGCTTTTCCCATCACCTGCCTTAGACTGCTCATTATTAGCAGAACAGCCAAGTACAGAGACAACACACAGAAATCATAAGGAGTAGTGAGCTATGCTATGGAGGAAGACAGAAGAAAGTAAATCATTTCCACTATCTTTAGCCAATGGAACTCTTTGGTATATAGGGATCAGGGATTCCTTGAGATTCCTTTCATTGATTGCAATTGCACGGTAATTTTTTTGGGAAATGAATGATTCCAATGAAAAGCTATAAAAGCATTTTACTTACAACCAAATCTCCATTCTTCTGATATGCCGTAGCCTTAAGGTTGAAAAACTTCAGAGTCTATGTGCAAGCCAGGGAAAATAACAATAATAGTATCCTTTGCTAGTAGTTTGAGCCCAGGTACCAAAAAGATCCCTTGTGATCTGAAAAGGCAGAGCGGAAGACTCAGTACCCAGAGGGACAAGAAGGTGGCTGACTATTAAGTACTCATCTCAGACAGTGTCGTAGGAACAACTCATTACCTTCCTGCACTGGGAATGATTTCTACTCAGTCCATGCTACAGAACAAACCAAAAGCAAGTTCCTCTATGAAGCTTTGTTCCTCTGCAACACTGCTCCAGGCTTCTTAGCTACTTTTTCCCTCTGTGCTGAAGAAAATGGGCATCTGAGTTAGAGTGCTCAAGGGTGATCAGTGGAAGAATCCATCCTTGCAGACAGATCAGCAATCTGGGAGCCAAGGACCTATCTGTAAGGCATACATGGGATGGATGGCGCATAGATAATGCATAGAGCAGCCCTTCTACGCCCTCTGCTGCTGCCCCCTTCCCTCCTCTTCTCTCTCCCCATCTTCTTCAGTTTATTTATCTCCAAAGTGAGGCAGTGACTATGGGTAAACTTGACACGGTATTTACATCTCCCATCTTCCTTTTCCAGCCCTTCCTTCCTTCTTTTCTATGTTACTTCCTTCCTTTGTGTCTTCCTACCTTCCTTGTATTCCCCTTCATCCTCCCTTTCTTTCCCACCTCCCCTCATTGACTCCCCATCTCTTCCTCCAAGGTAAGGTCCTCTTGGCATTTTTCACCCATTTTCTCATGTACAGCGCTCTTGAATTCTAGCCATCTGTTAATACAAGGCAGTGAAAAATGTTGAAGTCCCATCAAATTCTACTTGCTCTGCCAGTTTGAAGTACAGATGCTTCCTGTTTTATGCTTTCCTCTCACTTTCTCTGGAATTTAAACATGAAAATATGTTCCATGATAAAAACCAGCACATATCTATCCCCTTTCATCCGGAAACATATTCCAAACAATGAAAGAAGGGACCTATTTTCTCAAGTCCTGTAAAGGTCTTTGGATTTTGCAGCAGCTGTACATAGAACCATAATTTCATAAAGCAAGAACATAATTATTCACAACTATCACATTTTGTGGATGAAGAAACAAAGATTGCAAAAAAAAAAATATGTTCTAATTGTTCTCATGTGTGCTGTGTGTCAACTTGCCAAAAGGCACATCAGCTTCTATTTTCACCAGCATGCTTGGCCTTCAATTGCTGCATCAGACTTTTTGCTAGACACTACTTCCAGAAGGTTTTTGTTTTCTTTTTGCTACTGGGAAAGACCAAATCATTGAACGATGGAACACTAGCTTGAACATCAATAAATGCAGTGGGTGGGGAACACACACACACACACACACACACAAACACACACACATACACACACAAACACACACATACACATGCACATACACACACATACACACACACACACACACACACACACACACACACACACACACACACACCATCAGAACTAAGAGGTAAGATAAATCACAAATCTGTTACTAAGTACCTCTCAGCCTCAGGACAAAATTTTCTCCTTTTAATTCACAATGCAGCTAGGTCATATGATCTCTCGATTTCTTTCCAGCACTTTAAATCTTGATTTCTTTTTTTCCCCATTCACTTTACTGCTGACTCAGAGTATAGAAGCTTGGCCAAGTTATTAATGCCATAAATCTCCATTTTTCCCTCAGTGTAAAGGAAGAATAGCACCTTCTTTTGTTTTCCTAGCCTACAGATGGTAAATGATTTTGAGTTAAAGTGACAATCTTTGGAAATCAAATTAAGTTTTTCTATCTGTAGATAATTAGTTGCCAAAGCTAGACTGATGAGGACGTTGCACAGCTAGGCAATGTCTCTGGCCAGGGATGTGTTACAGAACACTGGACTGCCTCTCATTTTCCCTCTCCCTATCATGCACTCATGTACTATTTAGATAGCTGATGCTATGGGTTGAACCAGGGTAGGCTAGCTTGGTGGTCTATCATTGCACAAGACTCTTAGCCTTTTTCATATATTTTATACAAGTTTATATACATATATATATATGTATACCATATATAACTAAGGTGACTGTAGTATGAAGCTTTGTATATGGATATGTCTTCTCCCTGTCTCTAGTAGCTCCTACCTCAGTATCCGCCCCTCACTACCTACTATTCTAATAAAAGATCTAAACTTTCTTTTTCATGCTTTGCCTTTCACATGACTCTGTTTCAGAGCCCTTCTATGTTTTATCCTCTACTCTCTATAAAACCGGTGTACCTCTCTTCCAGTGTGTCATAGTCCATACTACCTCATTCTTCACCTGAACCACTGCATGTGACAGGAAAAGGATTATTTTAGATGCAGTAATGAATCATTAAACCCCAATATTTAAACCTCCCAACTGTTTTTTTCCTTAAATATTAAAACAAATTCTGAGGTACACCGAAGGCCTTTGGCCCACAATTCCTGCCCATTGACTCATGGTTCATTTTCCTATCCTTCCATTTTTTTGTAACACTTCTCCAGTCTGTTCTTTGGACACATAGGCTTTGCTGTAAAATATTATCAGAATGACGTGCAAGCAGTCACCTCATTAATGGCTGTTCTCCTAATTGCATAGTAATGGTGATGTATCAGAGAAGTGACTTCCTTATCAATTTCTTCTGTCCCATGTCTTCATTGTTCTCTACTTTTGTGACATTCTTCATAATTGCACCTTTATGTTTCCTTGGATATTGCTTTTCAAATTATATGTTGATCTCTTCTCCTTCACTAGACTGCAAATTCTATAATGAGACCATGGTGCTTTTCTGTCAGCATAGTAATTCCTGTACCTATCCTAATAGTTGGAACATTATAAACACTTAAAGTCCTTTTAAGTAAATGAGTTAATGAATGGAAGGAAAAGATACAGGCTTTTTTAGTTCAATGCCTGCATCCCTGTCCCTTTGCATGCACAATTGGAATCATAAAGAACAATATTTGGTGTTAAAGAAATAGAGTTGATAGTCACTGAACTGCTCTGGACAAGAAAATTCAGAATAGGAATGTATAGAAGAAGCAATATTGTTATGCATATGATACCTAGTGAGCAACAGAGCCTCCAAATATGTCTCAATACACTGCACTAAGAAAGTTCACATATCAGATAAAATCTCCTTTCCTTAAGGGATATGAAGAAAAAAATGCCAGGGTATTCTCCAGCAGTTCTTCATACATTCTTTACTTAGCTCTCCTACATTCTTTTTGAGGACACTGACATGAGCTTCATCAATAGGGTGCCCTACCTGTTCCTTTAAATAGTTTTCTTCCACAGAGAAAAGAGCTTTGTAGGATAAATGGGGAGTCCCAATCATTCATCCTCCTGCCCCTTCCTGCTGGGATTGATAGTAGCTAATTCTTCTTCTGAAGCACATAAGCTCTAGTTAGATGCCTTTAACACAGAAATTCTCAACATGCAGGTCTTGACTCCTGGGGTCTGAATGACTCTATTACAGAGGTCACATATCAGATATCCTGCACATCAGACATTTACATTATGATTCATAACAGTAGCAAAATTGCAGTTATCAAGTAGCAATGAAATTCTTTAATGGTTGGGGGTCATCACAACATGAGGAACTGTATTAAAGGGTTGTAGCATTAGGAAGACTGAGAACCACTGTTGGAACTGGTGATCTTGGTGGGCTATCCTTTTAGAACTAGGCTGCTCCTGGTTTTCTTATGGTGTGACTAGAAAAATCTATTTAATTCTTGTCTATTTGGGATGTGTATTTCTGTGCAATAATAAGGTATTTTTAAAAAAAGAAAAATAGTACTTATTAGCTTGTCAATGAAAATTTTCTCAAACGAAATCTGATTGCAATTTTCTTCTCTTGTTTGTTTAGTTCAGAACATATGCTTTACCTCAAAACTAGTTATAAAGCAGGTGTCATTTTAGACTGGTGATAAACTCACTGGCAGAATTAATCATGTTTCTCTAAGTAAAATAAAATAATCGGTTCAAGAGAAAAAATAGAACAGCTTCCCTACCAGCCAAAAGCTTACACATGCACTCTACTGAATAGTACTTTAGATGAAATAAATTAGTAATAGTTTAGCCCTTTCTATGTCTTTTTCCTTTTCCTAGATATAAACAAATGAACATTGAAATTATTCCTCATATAATTGACTTGGCAAAGATGATTGTGTGGCTGGCCTGTTGAAATGGTTGAGGGTTAAAACTGGAAGAAGGGAAGATATTAAAATTAGAGTATAGGAATTTGGACCACAGTCCAAGGCTCTCTGTCATTTCCATGTAGATTGCTAAAGCCATCTATCTAAGTGATGTTGCTTAGGTACCAATAACATTCTTGCCACAGAGAGTGTGTGTGGCAGCCAATGCTACCCAGTGTCTTCTAAGAAGCCATCATCACCTGCATCTGCCATCAAGCATGTTTGTGAGGAGCAAATTGAACATTGGTACTCAGGGAGGCCTGACTTGAGAACAACTTTTGAGTTAACCTAGTAATAAAATCTCTTATTGATCATCTGTTAATCACCTTATCTTTAACAGTAGCAAAGACAGCTGCTTGGGTAGGACTGTGTAGAATTATAAACCTTAACCCCTAGAATACATGGATTAGTTAATACATGTTCTTTGACCCCTAGAAATATTTTTTTCTTTAAAACCTTGTTTTAGTATTGTTAAAGTAAAAAAACAGTTGGTTGTTGAAAATACAAAATACATGTGATAACCAAAATTGTTGAATTTATATATGTGTGTGTGTGTATTTTGCCCCCAAAAGAGTTACACATTTATAAGAGCTGATAGAAGCAATCTTATTATCATAACACTCCTAGTAATTATAACAGAATTAATTTACCAATATTGTAATTATGATTCAAGTATCATGTGTGTTATAGATTGACATTTTCATGATGTGTTGATGTATTCTATTCAAAGATGCTGAATGATAATAGAATAGATAAGCTTGCCTTATGCATTAGAAATTCTAAACAGAATGCATTTTCTCTACTGTTTTTTTAAGAATAAGTGATTTAAAAATTATCTTGGGGCAGATAAATAAGTATATGAGTCTGGCATAGGCAAGCAGTATGTTTCATCTCCTATTAGGCACCCTATAAATGTTGAGAAATAATAGGATAAAGAGGGATGTCCTGGGACAAATTTGGAAATAATGCCAGATCATCTTCTATGCAGGTCTTGCTGACCTCTGGAGAGCTTCTGGATTCATTTCAAGATTCAAGAATAAAGTGAAACTACTCAAGTATGCAGAGAGAAAGGAATAGAGATAGCTAATGTCTGATTTTTGCTGTGTGTTGAGGACCTTCCAAAGGGCTGTCTGTGTCTGTGTTCATTCTCATTCTTAACATAACCCCAGAAGCTAAATTATTACTATTATGTTCATCCTTGAGATGCAGACACCAAGAGGCAGTGGTGCTAAGAAACTTGCTCATGTAATATCAAGAATGTGTGCCTAGAGTTTGACCAGATGCCAAACCCTTAATCATTAAGTGTGATAATTGCAGGCCTTCATGAGTGCAGGAACAGGAAGCCCAAAGCCCTTTTGCAAGAAGCAATTACTTGTTTGCAGCATCTGGGTGGGATTCCCCCTCAAAGGCAAAGAGCAAGGAATATCTAAGAACCATGTCTTCATACATGTTTGGTTTCTTTGTCTCCTTTGTAAAGTGATTTACATTCCAACTGGCTTCTTCAAAGCACTGGGTAGTGCCATTGCAAAAGGAGAGGGAGAAGGAAACAGAGTTGTAATAGAAATGAAGTAAAGATGTATATTTGCTAAAGGACATTGACTAGCCTCAAGAATGTTTCATGTTTTTCTTGAATCTGGGTCTCAGAGACCCCTAAAACAAAACAAGTTAACATTACGTTCTGTATACACAAACATGTGGGAACACACATACACAGACGCAGACACACGCACACCCCTACCTGCATATACACAAACTAATACACCATCAAATATTATGAGGCAGTGGAAGCTAAGGCTGGTGCTAATGGGACAATTTTTGTGGAAATGAAAAAAAGATTTTAATGTTACTAAATTTTTAACTGCAACTAACTTTCATGTGCACCTATAATTAAAGTACATTAAAACCTGAATGAAATATGAAAGACTTGCATTAATTTTTTAGAATACTTTCTGTTTATGAACACTAGTACATCCAGGTAAATCCTTATCTATCGTACAGTGATAATTTCCAAAATTTTATAAGAAAGCAAAACAAACAGAAAGCTCACCTACCTCTCTTCATTGACTTGAATACCTAAAGATGACTACATTCATTGTCTAATTATTTACTGTCTCTAATTCACTTTGAAAATTGATTTTATGTCAGGCAATGCCCACTGAATGTACAGAAACATCTGTAGCCACAAGTTATGAGACATAAAATATTATCAAAGATATTTAAATCCACCCAGGTTTCCCTATCGGAGATGTATTGATTTGTAAGATTAATTATTTGAGAGTTTTTATGTGTTTTATTTTGGAAATATTCATGCAGCTCCAACCATTCACTCCACAACTTCATAGTCATAATACTTTTTAAAGTATTAAGACTTCTTCTTTTTAAAGCACATAAAATTGAATTAATGTTGGTTATGCATTCTTGGGTATGTGGTCATCCACTAGAAATATTAATGACTTATAAGGGCAACACCTTTAAGGAGAACAAATTTTTCCTTTCTTGGTAGCTATTACCTGTAGCTTCTCAGCTAGGGCTAGGACTTCATGACACCTCCTCCCCCCCCCAACACATTTCTATGCTGGGGTTTTGCCTGTCTTTAGTTTGCACAAATCTTGTTTATGCTGTCATAACCACTGTGTGTTCATGTTGACAACTGCCCTGTTTTATCTAGAAAACTCTGTGTTCTTGTAATCATTTACTATCTGTGGCCCCTACAGTCTCTCCATCTCTTCTTCAACAATATCCTATAGTCTTGTGTGGAGGGGTGTGATATATTTGTACCATTTAGTGCTATGCACTCAATAGTCTCTTATTCCCTATGCACTGGCCAGTTGTCTCTGTGCTAATCACAATTTATTGTAATTGGCTTCTGATAAAGTTTGAAAGATTTACTGATCTAAAGATATAAGGTAAGCTATTAGGAGTCAGTTTAATTCTATGTCCTTTTAGCAGAATAATAGTAGTAGGTTCTCAGGGACTATGATCTTTGTAATCATGGGTTTTGGCCTCCATAACTGTGCAGATATAGGTTTCATTTTGTGGAAAAGGCTTTGGATCACTCAGAAATGGATGACTCCCATAACATTTGTGCCACTATTGCATCAGTGGCCAAATTTTGCCAGTTAGGTCATTAATGTAGTTTACATGTTCACAAAAATAAAAATGATGATTATTTTTTTCCTCTAATAGTATGCATAGCACCTTACAGAACAATTAAAACTAACCAGTATGGATAAAGTTCCCAGGTCAATCCCAACTTGGTTTCTCCATGTTCTGTGACTTATATATGTGAAGGCTTTAGTAGCCTTTTACTATCAAGAGCAATGGCAATACCTTAAAATACTGGGGTTCCTTACTGGCAAACAATTTCCTATAAAGATAACTCATTCCTTTGGACTTTGGGTTTGTTAGCTTGCAATGTCTACTAAGGTCATAGTTGTCCAATTACAATATAACTCCACTTAGACTCTTTGTATGTGTGCATATATGGACTCAAAGCAGTTGTGGCAGGATACACAAAACACATGCAAACTCAAGCCAGACAAAATTCCAGTACAGAGGGGACAGATAAAGTTACTTATGCTGTAATAAAACACCATGACCAAAAAGCAAGTTGAGGAGGAAAGGGTTTATTTGGCTTAGGCTTCTATATCACTGTTTATCACCAGAGGAAGTCAGGACAGGAACTCAATCAGGGCAGAAACCTGGAGGTAGAAGCTGATGCAGAGGCCATGAACAGATGCTGTTCACTGGTTTGCTCTCCATGGCTTCCTTAGCCTGCTTTTTTATAGAATCCAGTACTACCAGCCAGAAACTGCTCCACCCTCAATGGGCTGGGCCCTCTCCAATCAATCACTAGTTAAGAAACTGTCCTATTAGCCAGATATTAAGAAAGCTTTTTCTCAGCTGAGGTTCACTCATTTCAGATAACACTGATATAAAAGTACCCAGTACAGATGGTCATAAAGTTCCCAGTAGATGAGTTACTGACAATTGATGGCTGACAGAAGAGGGAAAGTTAGTTTTTGTTGTTGTTTATAGATTTCTAGATAGTCCATTGTTTATATAAGAAGATTCCACAGTAGTAGTTCTCACATATTTTTTTTTCTTGGTTCTTCAATGTTAATTACCCTGCCATGTATCCTCTGTCCTGCCCTGCATTCCTGTACCCCACCCCATGTAACCCCTCATGCTCCATGATTCCCCACCTCTATGTCACTGTGAAATATCTTTACTCCCTTAAAAGTGCCTGCCCAAACTGAGGGACCCTTACAAACTTTCTGACCTCTGTGCTCATTCCAAATGAAGAACACATACACATCTAGAAATTTAACACTAACACACATCACAAGTGATAGAAAACCTGTGTCATTTATCTTTCTGGTACTGGGTTGTGTCACTAAGAATGATTGTTTCCAGCTCCAACCATTTACCTTGTAATATCTTAGTTTCATTTTTCTTAACAGCCAGAAAATATTTTGTCATAGAAATGTGTCATGTTTTTAGTATCCATTCATCCACTGATAGACATACAGACTGTTTCCCATCTCTTAGTTATTGTGAATAGACCAGCAATAGCTTAGATATACCGATATTTTAAGCATCATCACAGAGTTAGCATCCTAAACCTTCAGGTTTTAAAACATTACAAAAAATATAATCATTAATATGTAAGTGTTAATTAATGACCCACTTGTATCATAATTTCTGGAGCTTTATGTTCTAATCTAGGTCCATCATCAAATACTGTTTTTGTAGATTGAGTTAAAACTATTAACATATTTGCAATAAAATGGTTAACAAGGTATCTAATTGATAATTAACTAGAGTAAATGCTTTCTCAAATTTTAAATGCACAAACAAATAATACATGAATAAAACTACTGGATATGTTCATTAAAGTTAAATAAAGAGTTGAAGTACAAATAGTTAATTCTGCCTAAGTCACACATGAGCCTACCCTATAACATATAATAAAAGTCTATCATTTGCCTGAAGTTAAAGAAGATTAAGATGATATTTTATGATTGGAACCTTATCAAATGAAAACTAACCTACTCCTCATTGAAAAGTATGCAACATAACACATTTAATCTATATTTAGAAGTTTTGTTGGTATACTGGTACATGCGAACTTGAAAAAAATCTTCATTGTCATTTTATTTTTATGATTGAACCAGAGCTTGATAACTTCTGTAACAACCTTCTCATTTGATCTAAGTGTTTTATTACAACAAAAACTTAAATAATCTTAGTTCAGTGTTGTTTTTGATTGGGTCATTACTAGGTCACTAATGTTCTTCATAAGAACATATTTGCCCATGTGTTCTTATGAAGAAGATGGCTCTTTCTTGTACAACATGCAGCTTCAAGGTCTTGCTGCCAGTGTGCTGCATTGGGAAGGATGAGAGCATAAAAGTGCAGGCATACATGTAGCTTTCCATACATCAATAAGTGTCTTGGCTGATGGTGGGTGCCTTCTGCTACACTGGCAAGAATTCCCACCTGGATTCACAGATCCAGACTACAGCTTTAGTCTCTTCTCAGAAACATGGGACATTTGATCCTCATCTTGTCATGCTCTGAGACAGGATTGGTTCAGAAGATATGTCAAAAAAATTCAAAGTAATTTTATGGTCATTATATTTTTAAAAGAATTTCTGAAGGTAAAATGCATATATATCAGCTGTGCATTAACTTTGCATATTTTACAAAATGAATTTTAAAAAAAAAAATACTGACTCTAAGAAAATATTTTATTCTTTGTAATGGAACGTTACCAGCTGAACCTGAAAGTTGCCAGAAATCCTGGAGTAAGAGAACACTTAAATGAATAATCTAAGATTGGTTAATATGTAAAACTCTTTCACCTTAGACTTCAATTGTGTTGGTATTTTATAATTCCAAATATCAACTTGGCTAAAAATCAGAATGACATTGCTGAAATCTTTAGCTTGAGATACAAATCATTGTATTTTTAGGACAAAAACAAAATCTAAAATGAAATCTAAACTCTAAATTTCTCCAGTTATATACAGTTTTTTAAAAGCCAGGCAAAATTTAGCATAGGATAGAAGGTCTTGTGTCCAGGGACAAGAGTTACCTGCCATTCCTGTCATCAGTAGAACTTGATGGTGAGGTAACCTCAAGTCTCTTGATTAAGGTTGGTCATGTGTGATTAAGAGTTGGTCAATGAATTAGTAAGTATGGAGTTCAGAAAGTTGTGGTGAGTTGTGGATAAACTTGAAGGAGATTGGTTGCCATGAAATATAAGCTGTGTGTAATTACTCCCACCTGCTGGGTAAAATCTTTATTACATGGGCATTACAGTTGGCTTGAATGGTGAGGTATGAGGGAATTCAGTGTGACCCATCATATCCCCAGGTTGTGGCATAATCTTTCTTTCATGGTCGATCAACTCAAACAAAATAAACAAAATGAGGATTACCTCTCTAAAAGGAACACAACAAAGTGAGACCAATGATGTCACCACATTTACCCAGTAGCTTGTTCAGAAGTTAGGGCAACAAAACTGGTATGAGACGCTTCCAAATAGAGGCATTCTCATCTCTCAATTCTGCCAGCCTGTTCTTGATCATTGAATACACTGCACATGTACCTCTTTGGCCCTTCTTGGTGTATGGGAGAGTGTTGGCTTCAGAAACAGAAGTAATCTTCCAGCTCTTATAGATTCTGTTTGCTAAAGGATGGGAGGAGTCTACAAGGCAGAAATAGTTTTTAATGAGTGGTTCTGTGGGCACAAGCAGAATTTTGTTCTCTGGTTATTGGAAATTTTCCTGTAGGAGTCAGACCTACCCAAATCACTTATAGCATCAATAAGTTACCATGGTAGCAACTGCTTTTATCTTGGTCAGAATGAAAAAAAAAATGAAGAAAAGCATTTAAAAAATATTATTTAATATTTATTTTGTTTTGTTTTGCATTGCTCACTGCCTCTTCTTCATATCAGAAGTCTTCAAATTCCACAAATCTGATGTTAGTGTTTTGTCCCCAAGCATTGGAGTCATCGTCTTCCTTGACTATGACACTGTAGTCTCCATCGTAGGAAAGCCTATGGCTGCATCTTTTTAACTCTACCTTGTGCCCTTGGGAAACTGAAGTGCTGAGCCTAGGAGCAATGAGTGTTGAATCAGAGATGGAACTCACTATGAGTTTGTTAGGCCTTGAGTTTGGTTGTTAAGTCATTGACAAAGCTGAGTTTTTTGCACTTCTCCAACAGAAGTAGAGAGAATAGAGAAGAATGCACAATTATGAGCTACTATTTTTATCTTTTTTAAAAGTTTTTCAAGACAGGGTTTTTCTCTGTAGCCATGACTGTCCTGGAACTCCCACTATAGACCAGGCTGACCTTGAATTCATAGAGATCCACCTGCTTCTGCCTCCTGAGTGCTATGGTTAAACTATTAACCGTAGCCTCCACCACCACCAGGTTTATGACCTGCTCTTAAAAGTTTCTTTGAGCAGCCTCTGTGGCTTCAGTGTCAGTTGTGTGTGTGTGTTTGTGTGTGTGTGTGTGTGTGTGTGTGTGTGTGTGTGTGAGAGAGAGAGAGAGAGAGAGAGAGAGAGAATGCATTTGTGAGTCTATATCTATATTCAACCATATGAACATTTCATTCTTATTTTTCTACCCTGTGATTCTGTGATCCCCTCACTCTTAATCATTATTTATTCTTCCTTCTGTTCCCTTGCTTCTCAGTTTAATTTTTTACTGTTTCAATGTGACCTATATATACTTCATCATCTGTAAGCACCATGGAAAGAACTAATTTCATATCTCTATTTGACTAAAAAAAAAATGTTTCCAAACAGTAGGAAAGCAAAATTTATAAGTATCCTACACCCATCTTTGAATTTGCAGAACTTCCAGTCAGGAAAATGATCTTTTGAAACTCCTCTGGTCCTGTTGTCTTCAGGAAGCACAGCAGTGGAGAGGCTACCCTCACAGCCTGTGTTTCGAAGCTGCTGTTTCTCTTGAGTTCTTCCAGTCAGAGAAAGCCAATGCTCCAGAACAGTATTCCCCAGATAGGTTTTACTGGGTAATAAAGTCATCTGAAGAAAAATAAAGATATTGACATACATTGCTTTTATTTGTTTTTAATTTAATGCTCTTAAAAATGTCTAAGCTGCAAACCACAACCACTGAACAGCTTGAGATCTGAAACACCTTGGACTAGCACCTTGGAGCCCATTCCCTCCAGAGGAACACCTGACCCAGTCTTGATGTTGGGGTGAGGAAAGTGGGTCTGCCAGGAGTGGATGCTGAACTAAGCCACCTTGGGACTTTGGGACCTCCTTCCCTTGCTGGGGAGGAGATAAAGTGATAGGGAGAAGAGTAAGTGACTGGGAGGGCCGGGAGGGGGAAGGGAGTCTGAACAAGGAGATACACGAATAAAGAATGAGAGTTTATTCATAATAAAAAAATGTACCATCTAAAAAGAACAACTTTAAATATTACCATACTTTTGAAGAATTGTCCTCCACTCTCACTGTGACAGAATTGCAAAGGTAAACTTTAGGAAAGATGCTACGAATGTAAGTTGAACAGATTCTTCTATTGGAAATCCTACTATTTTGCTTTTTCTTCCCCTCATGTCAAAGGTTGACTACTGCTACCACCCAGTGCTGATTTGGCCTTAGGTCTTTGGGTCCAATCAAATAGTTCCTTTTCCTTATGTAAATGGTTATGTCATAGGACTATTTCACCTTTGGGGTTGTCTTTATACTAAAGAACATCATTTCAAATCTTTGGATGAAACGTTTCCAAAGGAGCCATTGTGAATTCTAAACTCCACCCAGTAAGCAGAGGCATAGAGAAATGAGATAGAATAGATTTGAGACTGCACACTTAGATACAGTGGGCTTAGTACCTCAAATGTGAGATGTGGTCTTTATCCCTGTGTGGATTAGAGTTGATGAGATGAGGGTATAAATAATCCAGACATGATAAGGACAAAAGGAAATGAAGTAGAGCAACAAGAACAGCCCAATTGGGGAACAGAGAGAGGAGTGATTCTTTTCACTGGAAGAATTTTAAAAGAGGCCACAGAGGTTTTGGGTGCAACTATGTGCTCTTGTGATTGCTTGATCACTTCATTACTGTTCCTTTTCTTTGCATAGTAGAAGCCTTGTGATATGATCAGATGTGTGAACCTCTATAACTTAGTTCTTACCATCATGCCTCCTTTGTACCATAGGACCCCAAACTTTCTAAGTAGCTGAATGCTTACCATATACACTATGAAGGTCACTTAGAAACAGAAGCCTCATTCATTGTCTTTAAAACATCAAAAGGCAGAAGGTTTTCAAACATGGCAGATGATTACAGATGGTCATAGCAACTGACTTCACCCTGAAATGGAGTAATTTTATCCCCACTCAGTTTTTTCGTAGGCATGGGTTGTGATGCCATATTTATCAAGGCATCCACTTGGAAGTGAATATCATGCTGTGAAGAGCCATTATAGATGAACATTATAGCCACATGCCAAATAATGATTTATGCTAGGCAAATGCTTGCTTAAGAAGCTGATTTTATTCAATTTTGCTTATTCTATTCATGTACTGCTTAGGGAAGTGGGAGGAGGGGGAGGCAACAATCTGTTTTGGCCCTTTGTTTTAGAAGCTGGTAATTATTTGCAGAGCTCAGTGGGCACTGTGCTTAGCTCACACCTGGAAACAGAATTCTGGGCTAGTCAGTGGCCATGGTGATATTTACACATCTCCAGATACTGCTTTTTCAATTGAAAGGCAGACATATGTAAAAATGGCCTCAGTGTCAGCCCCTTCTTTTGTAATGCTTTCCTTGGCTCAACAAAATCTCTTCATTTTCTTCCCCTTCTGCTGTCAACACTGTTTCAACAGTGAGTTATATTAGCTGGTGACATCAGGGGAAGCTCAGCTATGGGTGTTGGCTTGGCAGGAATTGCCACTTAGGACAGATTTGTGACAAGCTGCATTTTTCTACCATTTTTGTCATGAGTGATGAAGGATCCACACTTGGGAAGACAACACGGACCTCCCTTGATGGAAGTGGTGCTATATCTCATTGAGCTGTTATTGCTCTGCACTGAGGGGAGGGGACCTGTGATCTTTGAGTAAGCCTTTCCTATAGTGTGAATGCATCCCCAGAGCTGATTGCCTGCTTCTGTAGATAATGGAGGCTTTACTGGCACTAAAGTCAGAATGGGTTTCAAATCCATTAAGTTAAATGGTTTGTATAATGATTGGCTGTGGCTGATGAAGCCACCCAGAGAACAATTCATGGACAGTTTTAGGAAGTACGCTGTCCCTTCTCAGAGTGGACTTTGATGTAAGGCTGGTTTCATTGTGAAGCACAAGTTATCATCTCTATTTTGCAGCTGGATCCACATGCAGCAATTGGCTAAGGTAAAAAGCTGCTGTGATTTGGCCAAAGGCTGAAGTATTTTCACTAATGAGTTTGAACTTGGCATGTTTTCCGTGGTTACCTCTCCCTTCCCCAGTTGGTAAGATTCTGCATATTTTATTAGTGAAGCAACCAGTTTGCTCATGTGGAACAGATAAACAGCAAATCTGATCCCCAATTTAGACATGACCAAATCTCCAGAGGTTAAAAATGTTCAGCTCCATCTGGTAGGAGAAATGAATGACCATGACTCAGCATAAGCACTCAGTCATGCCACTGTGTGAATCCCTACAGACTTGGCTTGTTCCCACACTGTCTTCTCTTACAGTAGTTGCTGATTTTGTTACTAGTTTTTATCCCAGTCCACTGGGGATGAGACTATTTTGTTTTGCTTTCTCAGTTGATTCTGAAAGTCTGGTGGAAAGACAGGAGAGGAGTCATTTCTACAGCACACGATGGCAGAAAGATTTCTTCTTTCAGTAGTTCTACAGAATAAAGAACTTACAGGTTTGTCTAAATGTATAGCTAAAACAAGGTAAAATAAAAATCTAACCAGGAAATCCATGTGTATTCACTGAAATGGAATCCTACCCCCATTCACATCTCCTATGATCAAACAAAAGTAGAAACTTTGAGTTAGGGATGAAGATGCCACTTTATGGTGTCTAAATGCAAATAAAAGTATTATATTTATTCATTATTTATCCTCAGGCTCTAGAGAAATAAGTAACTCATAACAGGAACTAAATGTTCATGGCTCATAAGTGAATGGTGAATATGATGAATATGTAACTTTTATGGATGAGGTAACTATGTTTCATTTCTGCACAGGTCAATGCTTTTTTATAAAGAAAAAAGAAATAATCTAAAAATAATTCAACACTGATTGATATTCTTCCCAGACCTGCCATTCTTCACATAGATCTCTTCTTGAGGAAAACAATATAGGAATTTGTGGCTGTCACAGTCAATGATAGGTTTGGGATATGATAAGATGGAGAAAATGGTTAAATATAAGAGTAGGTTCCCAGTAAGATAGAATTTGAAATAATGGTTCTCAGCAGCAGAATTTTGACAGGAACACATGATGAGAAAATATAATCCCCACCCTGTTGATGGCATCTGGTACAAATTGAAAAATGAATTGAACGATACCACAGAAAGTGTATTCCATAGCCCTTAGAAAAGTCCCAAGGGGCATGCAGTGATCTATGGAACCTCCACCTTCCTCTTTCTGAATAGTTAAAATCAGTAAAGAAAAATGTAAAGCAAGTTATAAATTGGCTTTATTATCAGTAAGTAGCCTGTACCTCTGTAAATATGTTTTGATATATGAACAAATTTCTCTCTATCTAGTTTACAGAGGGAATTCTCTTTATCTTCATATATGTGTGTACATCTAAAGAGAGAGGAAGATGAAGAAGAAAATAAAGAAAGGGGGTTTCTTTATTTAATAATTTTATTTAAAAAAAATGATATACCTCCTAGTCCATACTCAACAGTCTTACGTGACTGGTTTATCCATCATTCTAGTAAACTCAATGTCTAGTGTGTTTCCCAGACTGTCATGTGCTGTCATCAAGGAGGATAAAAAAAAATGTAACATCAATAATGTTTGGAGAAGTAGATGCAATCCCAGAGATCAGATAAAACTCATACATAATGGTATGAGTTCAAGAAATTCAATGTATCAAAACTATTGGAGTGCCTGTCTTAGAGTTTCTATTGCTGTAAAGAAACACCATGACAACAGCAACTTTTACAAAGGAAAAACATTTAATTGGAGTGGCTTACATATCCAGAGGATTAGCTCATTATCTTCATGATGTGACATGGTAGTGTACAGGTAGACTTGATGCTGGAGAAGTAACCATGTATCCTATATATTGACTTCTAAGAAACAGGAAGTGGTCTATCTCCATGGGTGTGGCTTGGACTTATATGGCACATCAAAGCTTACCTCCACAGTGACACACTTCCTCTAACAAGTCCACACTTACTCCAACAAGACCACATGTCCTAACAGTGCCAATCCTTTTGAGGGCCATTTTCTTTCAAACCACAACAGTGCCTATTGTGTATCAGATACTAGATACGTCACTGACTGATGCATTGCTCTTTGCTCCCTGGGGCCTGTGCTTGCCTTTGTGATAACACCTATTCAATAATAAGTCTCATTGGTTTGAGAGCATGAAGCATCATGAGAGTGTTTACATTAGGTTATCCCCAGTCTTGTAAAACCCAGAGTGGCATATGTGTGGCAGTAATTTAGCTTTCTACTTTGAAAGTGAAGGTCTCATTTTTTATCTGCATGCAATAGATTTGAGATATGAAAAGGTGAAGAAAATGGTTAAATAGCAGATTTTGTGCATTATAAGTTAGAATTTTAAATAGAATAAAGACAATTGCATTTTGATAGTTATCCACAAATTTAAATTTTGGAAACCAAGGTTTATTTAACATAAAATCCATGTACAGTAAAATCTGTGGTAAAGGGCCATTTTCAGGGAACAAGAAAGTCACTGACTTCTTACTCAGTTTCTCCACATTTCTGCTCAAAATTTACCCTATCTGCCAGGACCACCCTAATCATCCAGCCCCTTCATACCACCTTACTCTTTCTTACTGCCCTTGGATCTCTGTAACTCTGTCATAAGATATATTGTAAGTGTCTGCATTTGCTTCTCTGTTTTCATTCTGTAACATAAGCTCCATCAAAGAAGGAACTTAAGTTATCCCATGTTTCTTTATTTTCTATAGCTATGACAAAATATCTGATGTTCAATACTGTATTTTAAAAGCCTTTATGTAGGTTATAGTTCTAGAGATTCAAGAGCATAGTACCAGTCTTGGCTTTCCTCTGGTGAAGACTCCATGGCAGAGGATATCATAGAGAAAGCAACACAAAGGGATTGTAGAATATTCTTTAGAGGACAAGGAGGAACCAGGAACATTCAGGCCAACCATGTAAAGTTCCCATTACCTATTAACAATGCTACCTGAGGACCAAAACCCAAAAACATAAATTCCTGAATCCACAGAAACTACATGAACTTTGGAGGCTCCCAGGTAAGACATTTTGTTTAGTGGATCTATGATCACTAGCACCTTGCTTCTGTGATCACACAGGCTACAGTTCTTTGTCACAGATGACTTTGGGAGAAAGAAAAAGCTGCTAAGATGGGTTAGTGGATGTTAGAGCTGATTAAGTCATTGCATGCTCTGCTGTAAAGAAGCAGCTCAGTGATTACAATACTTGGTACGTATACACATAAACACACACACACACACACACACACACAGCATCACCCTACCCCAGTCATATGACCACATGATGTCTAAGTGTGTAGAGACATTTTGCTGTCTTCTCTTGGAATTCTGTTTGGGTGGTCTTCTCCAGACAACAAATCATGGTAAAATTCATTTTCCTAAGAAAATTGCTCTGGTTTGTTTTCCTCTGAGCTATCCATGGAAGAATGGTGAAAGGCTAGCGCTATGAAACATGTGCATTTCTGATCTGTGAAAGTGAAGACACAGGGATTTGAGAGCAGGCTCCAGTTGGCCAAAAGAAAATAAATCCTCCTATTGCTAGCAATTAGGAGTTCATTTGGCTGAGGAATGTCAAGCTTGGACTTTGGGAAGTTAATGATTTGATGATGAGCTGCCTAAGAGTGGAGGATGGGAGTAAGCAGATGCAGTTGAAAGCCACTGAAGTTTAGAGGCTCAGATGTGGCAAGCAAATGTGTTTAGAACATAGTAGAAATATGACACCTGCTATACTTCCATTACAATTACTTCTATATAACTCTAAATAAAAGACATTTTTTTTAGCCCAATGATGAAACTAGGAACAAATTTCTTTTTCCTTAAAATGAGAATAAACTGAAACACAGAGCAAACTGGAATGATGTTTCTTTTGTTACATGATTTGAATGCATTCCCAAAGAAGTGTTACTGTCTTAATCCTGAGTGTCACCAACAGTGACATCATCTGAAACAAAGTCTCTGTGTGGACGCTGGGTGAGGGAGGTCATTTTGGAGTAAAATAATCAAATGCAATATTCATGATATCATTATTTAAAAAAAAAAAAAAAAACAAGAGGACCGTGAGAAGATGCTCAATAAGAATGCTGTGTATAAGCAGAAGCAATTACTGGAGTGATGTATCTAGAAGCAAAGGAGAGACTAGACAGAAGGAATATGATCTTACAAACACTTTTATTTCAGACTTCTATGCTCCAGGAATTAAAGTTTTGCTGTTTTGAACCCAAAGTGTATTTTATATTGTTATGCTATTTCTAGGAAACTAGTGCATCTTTTTAGACTCACGTGAGGAAGAAAAGAGAGAAGGTCGTATTAAAAGGTAGAATGAATAAGTATAGCTTCTCATTACTGGCCATGCCAGAGAAGAAGGCTTGTGTTATTTAGAAGCTCATAGGTTTCTGTTCTCATTGATTAGGAAGGAGGAAGTGAGTGCTAGCAGCTATGGCCAGGTGATCTGTACTGTTGCCTCCTACTCAACAGAGGAAAGGTCATTAGACTTATTTTATAAAGCAAGAGCCCAGCTAGAACTAGTCCTGGCTCCATAGCAGCTGGAAAGTTAAGCCAAACTGATTTCAGGGTCATTTTAAAATGCGTTGCTTAAAACTAATCATTGCCCTCCTTTTTCAGATATGACATCAATGCCTAAATCAAATTATTGTACTTTTATCCTGTGACATCAGCCAGCTTTGTATTTACAGCCTATAGACAAATGCATTCTGGACCTGTCTATTACAATCATTCCAACACTGCTTCCACAATATTTCCTATGCCTTAGGAATAAGTGCTGGATTACAGACATATCAATTGGAATTGGGTACCCCACGGTCAGTTATCCTCTGATTGTGACCAGTTATAGGTTCCTGTACTAGTCTCCATCTATTGCAAAAATAAGTTTCTTTTATGAGAGATGAGAGGTATAATTATCTGTGAGCATAAGTATTTAAAATAGAAATCATAATGGTTTAGGGGTACTACTAATGGTACTAATGGTTCTACTCTCCAGTTTATGACCTCTCCCGTCACAGGTAGTGAGTGGTTATGCTTTTATTCTCTCCAGTTGACTGTTTTATTCCCAAGTAGATGGCTATTGGTTATCCGAAATATGAGCACCAATATTTTGCCATGGTAATTATCACATAGCCCAGTCATGTTTGTAGTTTTGTAGACTTTGTAGCATGGTAGAACTACTAATCTCTCCTCTGCAATGGAAGCCTACAGAGTGCCTTCCAATACCAGAACAACCCAGATTAGTTACAGTTCTATTCCTCCAAGTCACATTTCTAAAGGGCATGTTATTTTCAGAAATGGTCATTTACCTTCCAGTTCTGGGAGGCAACCAAGTGCAATGTCAATTACCTGTACTTTGGGGGATTATTCTTTTGGACTCCCTTGATTGAGAACTCAAGAGGTGCTTTTCTTATATCTCACATTGGCATTGTTTTCAGAGAGTCTGTGACTCTTAGAGGGAACCTTATCACCCCAAATGGCATGACTTCATTTAAACTGTACATTTATGTATACACATACGTGTATACTATATGAATTCTTAGATAAGCATAAAATAATGTGATTCTCTCTGGCCTTTCCAAACCTTCCTGGTGCTATTCTCTCCCCTCCTTCTGTGCCTTTTCTCCTCCATCCAGGTAGAACCCTCCAGGTTTTCCCTTTCTCCTGCTCATGTTACCTGTGTTCTTCCAGCCACAATCTAGAAATCCTTCCCTCACCCCCTTACCATTTTACTTTGCTGTTTTCTGGGATTACTCTTTGTTATATACTAACATTTAAAGGTTACAAACTAGGATCTAGAAATCAGAGAGAATGTGAGACATTTTTTTTTTTCTGGAACTGCTATTTTATTTCATACAATATTTTCTAATTCCATCTATTTGCCTGAATTGTCTTCATTTTTTGATAGTTGAGTAGAAGTCTACAGTATGTATCTACCACATTTTCATTGTCTGTTCATTTGCTGTAGAGCATTATGTCCATTTCCTAATTACTGTGACTTGGGCTGCAGTTCTGTGAACTGGCTGAGCAAGTAGATCTCTAGACCTTTAGGCATAGGCCAGGTGGTAGAATGGTTGGGTCATGTGCTGGATCTAGCTTTAGGGATTTTTTTCTTCTCTTTTCTTTTTCTTTTTTCTTTCTTTTTTTTTGAGAAATATCTGTGTTAATTTCAAGATGAGCTATTCCAGTTTGCAATCTCACCAACAGTGAATGAGGGGCTCCCTTTTCCGAATATCCTCACCAGCATTTATTGTCCATTGTTTTCTTGGCCTTATCTGCACTGACTGAATTAAGATCAAATCTCAAAGAAGTAGGTAGGACTAGTTGATATGGCAACATGGACAAGAGAGATTCCACAAGGTTGAAAACTACTCTAGAGACAAGCTTCCACATAGGTTGTTCAAATCCCAGGTGGTTGCTTTGGACACATATAAGTCTGAGGAATGCTAAATGTATACAGTAGATTGTTCATGCATGTATTATAGAATGTACAAGTTTAATTAGAAATTTAATGTACAATTAATTGGAAAATTGCACAAGTTTATCATTACAGAATGATGTTTATATATATATACATATATATATATATCTCACAGTGTAGAATGGCTACATTAAGCTAATTGTTATCTGTATTACCACACATACTTTTTACCCCTGTGAAAAATGAAGGAAAAAGAGTGTATGGGGTCTGGGAAAAGGGTAAGTCAGGGGAAGGACTGAAAAGAAAAAGGGGGGAACTATTGTCAAGATGTAAAAACAAAACAAATAAATAAATACCCTCTTAATTTTGAAGTGTGTAATACATGGTTGTTTACCCAGAGATACTTTTAGATACTATCTAACTTGAAATGTTACATTCATTGACCTCTATTCAGGTCACTGACTTCTATCCAGTTCCTCAGTCCCTACAGCTCAGATATCCATCTCTGCTTATGTGAGCTTATGGTTTGGGGAATCTACTTGAAAGAAAAATAGTAGTCTTATGTTACTATGTCTGAATTATTTGTTAACTAAATGGTGCTCTCTTTGTTTTTTCTAAGTACATTAGAAATGAAAGTAAAGGCTAATTTTCAATTAGAATTCCAGGAAGAGAAATGATGTGAACATTTAATTTTCATCTAAGTTAATGGATGTCATACACTGCATCCACACATGCCTAAGAATGTCTGGACCTCACAGTTCTTTATGCTTTGAACACCAATTGATCCTCATCTGTCATGTTCAATGTTTCTCATACTACCTAGGTTCCTTTACATGTCACGCCCTTATAGTATTTTTATTGTAAAATATTACTTTTAGTGATACCAGGGATTGAACCTAGAATAGCATAGTGTGAGCAAGCACTCTATATCTGTAGTACAGTCCCCACCCATACTTCCTGTATCTTTCTTCTCGGTAGAAATATCTTCATGTTTTCTTCCTTTTTATTTCCTTGGTATCCAGAACAGTGTCTTACATTGTGGGCACTTCATACAGTTTATTTTTTAAGTGAATTAAAGCCCTAGACAACTCCTGGTCAGTTTGCTGCTAGGTTACCAGTAATTTAAAGACCTCAATTGAATTATACACTTGATCAAGGATCACAGGCTCTGGGCCCTGACCTGCAGTCAGAGTTCTCTCTCTAACAGTGGCTCCTTGACACCATGTGACCTTTCTCTGTGCCTTGGAGTGCACTTTATCCCTTCTGAAGTTGCATTTCCTGCCTTAAGCTGAGTTTTCAAGGTATTTTAACATCTCAAAAAGATACAAATGGAAAATTAATTGTATCGCTAGATAAAAATATTTTTTAATGATTACTAGCATGCAAATTAATGCTCTATTTATAACTGAACAAAACAGCTAATAATGGAATATAAGTTGTTTACAGCAATTCATCTGAAAAAAATGTGTTGGGAGATTATAAATAACCTTAGCCGTGTACTTACTGGAAAATTATTTAAATTTGTCTAAATGTATTAACGTAAGCTGCGGTTTAAGCATAGACTTTTACTCTTGCACAGCCCAGTGTTGTTAGCTCTACATACAGCCAAATATTCAAGATCAGCTGAAGCTGGCTATCAGGATATTTCAGCAATTTTTATGAAAAGTAGATAGGCATGGTCCCTGAGAAAGTATAAATGGCATGGATTCTAAGAATAAGCACAGAGGTTCAGAATATGAAAAAAAAAAGGAGGGCTAGGGCAGTGGGGATGAGTCCCAGACTCCTCCGTAGCTGGTGCTCCAGCTCCTGAATTCTGTCCCCCAAGCTCATTGCTTTTCTCCTCTTTTCTCTTCCTCTCTCTTTCTTATCAGGTCTTATTTCTACCTGGCCTCAAAACTCTTATAACTATGCATTTAAATCAACACAAAATGTTTTCAAAGCACTGTTAACATCAGCCCACAGTGGCTTTTTGTTTGTGTAAAGAAATTTTTTTCTATGCCTTAAAAATATCTGTTATACAGGCAAAGATAAAGAAAAAAGTCAATGATGGTGGCACAAGTCATTTCTGCTTCAATTTTAAGTTTCAGGGTATTTTTGTTTTGCTTTTTCTTTTAAAAAGTTTGCACCAAGTTTATAGAAATAGAAACTTAGAAAAAAATTGTAAGAATAAATGAAGGTCAAATGCATATGAGATATTTGGACAATGATTACATTACAATTATTAGACTTTTTTCTTGTTAACTACGGTAGTTAGGTTTCTGTTGAAAGAGAAAAGACTCCTTTTAAATCCTAAGCAGATCCTGGAAGTCCATGAGCAGTGCACCTGTAAGGGTGTCTAATTCTCTCCTTGTAGAAGATGCATGCCCTGTGTTTGTGGGGGGTGGGGTGGGGGGAGGGCTTTATTACTAGTTCATATTGACCGAATAGGGAATTGGGAGACACAGAGGCCAGCATTATCAACCATTCCCCATGCCAACAGGCTCCCATTCTGCCAAGCATTAAGGTCAGGTCACTTTCTCCTTTTTTCTTATCTTACCTTTTCTTTCTTTGGGGTTTTTACCAGACAGCATATTCCATTTTTTTCTTTCTTTCTTCCTGTCTTTTTCCCCCCTTATTTCCTGCTCTAGCCCTCTAGCTCTGCCCAAGGCAAAATGCTGCAGGGATTAGAAAGATGTAGTGGATAAATCAAATCGATCCTGACAGCCAATGAATGCTCATACATCTCAACAAGCAAGTGTTTGACATTGTCTCTGGGGCCTCCCACCTGCATTTGCATCACCAAAGCTTTTTCTTGATGTAAAGTCTTAGCAGAATAAAAATCAAATAACTAACCAACTGCCAGCCATTTATAGCCTCCAAGTTAACAAATTAATTCTTCATTAATCTTAAATTAGAACACTGGCGTAGACTCCCATTTTGGGTAGGAGAAGTGAATAGGAACTTATTACCTAGAAATCAGAGAAGGGATGAGAAAATGCTTCAAATTGCCCTGGCCATTATGGGACTTTTTAGCAATTAGAGGGCATGCCCTAAGGAAGTGGATAAGGGATTGTTCCTGATGATGGAAGCAACCTAAATCAGCCCATTTCACCCATTTACTGGCTGTTGTCATCAATATGTTGATCTAAGAGAGGTTCCTATCATCCATGAGGATATATAATTTAGAAAAACTATCGAACAGTTTTCTAACTGTATATACTGTGCCACTTACATATTGTACATGCTCACACGCAGAGACATTGTATATTTCATTTACCTTATCTAAATAATTTTTAGGCAGTGATATATAAATAACATGTACAGAGTATAATACTATATTGGCTATAAAAGATTATTTTACACTTTACTTATAATTCACTTGAAGTAATTCTTGTTGAGGGGTAGATGTGTGAAAATGGAAATGTGGGTGCAGAAACTGACTTTAGGTTTTTTTCTCTACCAATGTTTACTTTATACTTTGAGATAGAGCCTCTTGCTAAACCTGAAGCTAGCTATTTCAGCTCAGTTGGCCGGTAACCAAGCACCTGGTATATTCCCATCTTCATTTCCCCAGCATTTGAGTGACAACTTCCTACCAGCACACTTGACTTTGTAAGGTTGCTGGAGATCTGATTTAGGTCCTCTGGCTTCTGCATCAAGTACTTTCCCCACCATGCAATCTTCCTAATCCCTAGTTTCCCCATTTTCCTGAAAGCACGTTCAGGCATTATCTCATCACCTAATATCATTTTTCATCATTTTATTTCATCTGGGGACAAACAAAATGAGGCCCAACCTATACCTCAAATATCATAAAATTCTATGAACCAGCATCATGCTGATAAGAATTTTACTTAATGTCTAACATTTGGGGTATTGTGATAAACATAATTTTCAGCATGATAACATTTAAACTCTAATGGCATTTATATTTTCAATATATGTTAAATTTGTGGAGAAAATAAGAAAAATATCTGAAGACTGACAACCTCTTAGAGCTAAGGAAGGACATATTGTTAGAAAGAAATGTGAATTTTTTATATTTTAACAGTAAGGTTAATTTTATTATATTGTCTATATATTTCTCATTTTTATTACAAGTAGAGATAAAATGTCTAGATCTAAAATTTTTATAAAACCTTTACATATTTTCAAAATGATATTGTGATTACCATCTACCTTGAAGACACAAAGGCTGTACACTTTCAAGGACACTTTTTGGAGCAGCTGTTAGAAGCTGATTTTCAGTTCATCAAAGAAGCCAGTGAGGAGTAATTTGGAGAGACACTTTTATGCTCAGGTACCCATTCTTAGGAGAAGACTGTCTCTGGACACTGGTGTATACATCAATAATTAAAATTTCAGAACAGTTTTGTTATTTTTCTGAGCTTTTTTCCTGTCAGGACAATCTTCTTTTATTCATACAGAGCTTTAGTCTACTCCTTCTAAACACAACCATATACACCCCTGAGGCAATAAGCTTGGAGTTAAAAACCCCTGGAAATAGCTGTTAAAACCCCTGATTCTCTAAATGGTGATAGAGCAGATTGGCCTTATTCTACTAGCTCTGAATACCTTCTCCCTTAGGGGGAAATTTAGATTAGTATATTTAGTGATGCCAGAATGTTTTTTGGGTTTGATAGAATGGACTGTGTTGGTCTCTGTCTCAGCACGGTTTCCAATCATGGCCAGGAGTCAAACTTAAGTTAGCCTGGGAATCAGATATATATATAATCACAAGTGGTTGTAGGTAGTCACTCAAGGTAGTTATTATTATGCTTATTTTACATATGTGGAAAATGAAAGTCCATATAGTACAAAGGCTCTGTTCACCACACAAACTAGAGGAAGATAAAACCACTGGTGTAACTTAGGTTGCCTTTGGATCCAGTGTGGCTTTATCCATCATTATCATTCAGTAGCTCTTTTTACATACTGACTTCATGGTGGGATTGCACCAGAGAGAACCCATGAGAACTGTTTAAATTAGAATACAGGGTTGTTTTCAACCTATAATTACAAGTTCTCCAGTAAAAAAAAAAAAAAAAAATCATTTTGTATTTATATTACATAAACTGGTGAACTTCTTTGTAGGTTTAAATTTCTTATAGAAGTGATTCTTTATAATAATGACCAAATCCTTCAGATTGTTTCTTAAGTGCTTCTAACTGTGTGGGGCCTGCTCTAAGGTCGATAATGACCCAAAGACTGTTCCTCGCATGTGACAAATAGTCATGCTTCACCCAAGGGTTCCTTGAGAGTCAGAGCCTTGCCATCCTGTTCAAACTTCAGCAGCAGTACTCGCTCTCCACCATGCAGGTCCAAATATGCTCAGAAGAGCTAAATCTTAGGCTTCTTCTTCTCAGCATGCTGTGCATCCTATGGTTGCTTTCTTTCTTTTTTTTTTTTTAAAAAAAAAAACTTTATTTATTTATTTGCCTTGGTGTTTGCCTGGAACTGGAACTACAGACAGTTGTTAGCTGCCATGTGGGTGCTGGGAATCGAACCCAGGTCCTCTGGAAGAGCAGGCGGTGCTCTTAACCGCTGAGCCATCTCTTCTTTCTCATAGTCTGATTCTCTTTTCACGATGTCATCCTGCCTTGGCATTCTGAATGTTCAAATTGTCACGGTGTTTGATTTGCTTACTGATATGTCCTGTAACCACAATGTCCAAGGACACATAGTGTGTATCCATCCACATGAAAAGTGGAGTATGGTAAATAAGAAGCCAAGAACTTTCCTTATGAAACTGTTACATTTATGACATTTATTGTCACAAACACTGACTGGGTTTAATTGCAAGATACACTAGTAGATTAGTATTTGCCTGGCTGCTAACAGTATTTGTAATTTCCATGACAGACAATTTTAGTTCATAGACTGGGATAGGCCTTCTGATGATATTTTATCTTTAATTTTTTAAGTAACTACTAAAAGCAAGACCTTTAGTTTTTTAATATACATTTTCCTGGTGAAAGAGTAATTATAAACTCTCTAACAAGAACAATGAGAAACTGAATACGGAAGTTCGAATCTCACCCTGAGCTGATGATCTATAATGCACTCCATCTTTAGTTTCTGCACAGTGAGATGTATCTGTGATTTGGAAACATCCATTTTGTCTCAACCAGTAGCACTGATGGAAGCAGAATCTTATATTTACTTATCTTGTGGTATTCCTCCGAGAACCTCAATTGGCCATATAGTCATTTGCCAATGAAAAGGTTTTCATTAGTAATGGGATGTCCTCAGGGTCCTCATGATTATTGGAGGATAGAGTGGGCCACTTTGCAATAAGGAATATTGTCAGTGTTGTGTTAATTGAGTGATTTATTTTAATGAGTTGTAAACTACTTCTCCCATGTCATTTCCCTGCTTCATTTTATATTCCCCTATTGAAAACTCACTAAGAATCTGAGAAGGATGAATTAATTTATTTGAATAGACATTAGCCAATATTGTTCAGCAGAAACAAGGTGCCATTCAACTATATTAATGTATTTCTTCATTTAAAATACAATGAAGTATACCTGTCAATTTGATCCTTATTGTAATAATAAAATATTTTTTTTTTATCTTTTCAACTTTGGGAAAACATACTATTCTCTACCATATTTCTCCTGGGATATTTTAGAATAAAGGACAAAATACTTCTAACTATTCAACAGTGTCCTGGATGACCCTGAAAATAACTTGATGTATTAATTTTACCTTATTGACACTCTTTAATTCAGTCTCTTCTATAATGAATGTCAAACTGTGGACTTTTACTTAAATAAATCAAGGGAAACATCTGTGAACAAATCAAGGGAACACTTCATTGTTTTCTTATTGGTTGTTTGTTTTGTTTTTGTTGTTGTTGTTGTTTTAAGTTTTACCTCTCCAACTGGCTGTGTAAAGTTGAGAAGAGAGAAGAGCACACATTTACATAAGAGCTCTTACCTGTTTTGACCAAGTACCTTGAACATCTCAGCTTCTAGATCTGGAATTTCCTAAGCAAAACAATTTATTGGAACAGCGTTTCTGTTAAAATTTATTAGTTGAGGTTTCCTGAGATCCATCTCTGGTGGATATAAGAACTGTGATTTTTTTAATCTGCCTTCAGACTAACAAGTAAATATGCCACATGAATTCTAGAAGAAAACAAAGATCCCTTCTAGCAGAGATGGAGGTTATTTGTTATTAAAGTAATAACAGCAGCACATGATCAGCTTCTGGAGATATTTACTGTGTCCAATTTTTATGGAGAAAGGGACAAGAGGCAGGTGACAGCTGCTTACATAGCAAGCAGGGAAAACTTGGCTGAGCCAATCCCCAGATTATCAAAGAAACCACAAGTTTGTGCCTGATTCTTTGATTCATTGTCTGTTTTACATCAGACAGTAAACAATGTCCCTTTGCTCCAGATGGAGTCTAGATCTCTGGCTTCCAGTGGTTGTTTGCTATACAAATATTGCTGAAACAATATACAGGACAAAATTATGATGTCTTCTGTTTTCAAAATATGCCTTAATGGAAAAGCCCACAGAAGATAAATAAATCCCTACCATAGATTTTCTGTTGTAAAGTTCTTTCCTGAATTAATAGGAATAGTGCAACATGCTTTAGATACATTTAATATTAAGTTCTTTCCCATATAGCTTCCCTAGTGAAACATGGTTGTCACTTAACTGTCAACCCCTTTGAATCTGCCAGTATCCAAAAATAATCCATTATGCCTTCCCAAATAATACAGAAGGGCAGGTGATAGTGAAAGGCAGTGGGCCGTTACACAACCTCATGACAAAGTGCTAGTATGAATTTTTTTGCCTGTTTTGGTTGTTGTTGGCTTTCAGCCAGAAATAACCCACAAGAGGGAGAGAATTGCAGAACTAGAGGCAGGAGACAGTTGGGGAAGCTCCCACAGGCTCAAATTGTCAAGTTTAATTAGATCTGGCTACTCAGCACTACACAATCAGGTTTTTGACTACTGGGGTCACTGGTGGCCATTCCAGTCTTGTTGCTCTTTCCAGAACTTTTGGGGAAAGTTTCTGTTTTAGGTTCATTGTGCTGGCTTTTATCTCTCATATACATAACCCACCCACAGATAACCCAGGGCTCATGCTTATGTCACTGCAAATGCCATCTTATAAATGCCCCACCCTGACACCTATCTACAGACATCCACAAATGAAAACAGTCACCAGCAGGACTTTGATCTCCTTTACCTGGTTCTGTTTGACCCTTCTCTAAATGAAATGCATCATGAATTTCACAAAAAGTAAGTTCATCCTCCTATGAGCATGAGCAGTTATTTTTCTATTCTTTTCTTTTTTTTTAAATTTCTTGACACTGCCTTGGAAATTGGACCAGAGCCTAGCATAGAAATTAATTTTTCAATATAATCTTGCTGAAATATAATTGAATATTGAAGTTTACTTTTTATCATTATTTGCATGTTTCCTTAGATAATAGGCATATACATTTTTAAGGTAAAATTTCATAAGAGTAGGGCAAGGTAGGATCTTTTCTTGGTGAGTGTTGAGTAATAATAAATGAAAGAAGCATGGTGGCAGTGACCCCAATGATGGTGATAATGAATTGCATCGATACGGTGATTTTTGTTCTTTTACCTTTCTCCCTTGTAGGTAGAATTCCCCTCAGTGTCAGAGTGATGGATTATCCCCATTCCTCCAAGGAAAAAGGCTATTCCATCTTAATGCAGGCTTTGAGAAATGAAAAATAATGCATACTTTATCAACTTTTAATTATATACCCTAATGGAATGCTGATGCTACAGAAATATCCACAAATGATGTACATTTCACTTAAGCATGCAAGCATAAACTTGTGTTCAGAAATAAATATCAAAACATTAGACATGGCATATGAGAGTGGAAATAACTTGGACCTGCAAATGGAAAATGGGGCTTGGGGGTGACTCAATGTTATAGGCTAATTTGTGATACCTTCCATGCCCTCTTAAAAATACTTTGGAATCATGTCTCATTAACTTAGAATTTGACATTATTGAAGGATTGGAAGATGGAGACTTGATGAAATAAAGCAAGCCAAAATGAGGTTGGGAAGGCTCAGAAGATGGTACAGCCAAAAATATTCTTGTCTTGCAAGCATAAAGACATGAACCGGATGTGCACAGCTTACATACCCCATGAAGGTTGTCAGACACTAGGGACAGGCCTGGAGCAGATTTCCCATGGCAGACTTTGGAGGGAACCTGCTGTTACTTCCTTGGTCTTAGATTTCTGGGCACCAGGACAATGTTATGACAGACCCAGGAACCTTATCCAGTTGATCCATTTGTCAATTCAACTTTATCTCTGTCTACTGACTTGTAAGTTCTTTGTTTCTAAGTCTTTGTCTTTATTACTAAACTTGAAACCAAAGTCATGTATTATATCAAGTAGACATAGGCCTGGGGGGAAAGTCACTACTTGTGAACCTTGATGTTGACCTAGTTTGAGGTGATCAAGAGCAGTCTTCGATGCCTACCATTTTTTGTTCTGCAAGACAATGTGGATACTCAAAGATTTACCATCTCTTGGTCTCAGGTATCACTGATGTTGCTGGTAGTAGTGGTGAAGATGAAGTGCTTTTTCTTTCAATGATGTTACATAAGTTATATGTAGATAACCTCTTCTAAAAAATTCCATGAGACTGGGCTACCCTTACCAACAAGTGACTTCACCAGAACACTTGAAAATAATTTATGTAAAAAGTATGTTTTTAATGTGATTATGGAGCCTTCACACTCTACAGTGAAACCTGACAACTTAAACTTCCCATGTCTAGATTTCACAGTGCTCTACCCCATCCTAGTGTCCTTTAAATGGGGAAATGATCTTAGAAGAAAGTTCTACACATAATAAGCAAAACAGATAAAATGCATGAAGAACTGACTTCATAAAAAGGATAAAATGTGGTACTCTCTATTATAATCACAAAAATCTTGTCACTCTTTTCCCAAATCAAATCTGCTTGTGTTCCACTCAATGCCACCATATCAGGGTACTTTCTGGAGAATAAGTCAAAGTAAACCCAGCCCAGAAACAATGTGAGGATAAAGACATGGCTTATTGTCCTCCTGCACCATTGCATATAAACTGTCTCTCCTGGTTACTGATCTCTATCACTTCATTTAATATGTGGAGAAAATATAGATGGGGATATGCTTTGTCTAAAAATTGAAATGTGAAGACAGTAAAAAAAAATAAATCATCCAGCAGAATGAAGTACTTCTAAAGGAGCTGCTTCTGCGAACTGTCTCTCAAGTACACTTTTCCATACAAAAAGAAAGTATTCAACACCTGGCTGTTGCAAGCAAGCAAATTATTCTTTGGGAAAAAAAATATACCTGTAGAATAGTTTTCTGAAATTGTATGATCAATGTTTCAGCATTCTGATGAAATCACTTGTCAGGAAGTACATACAGAATACTAGTTAAAAGAAAGCACTGTACTGTCAACATTACTATTATAAACAAGATTCTCAATTACACATCAGCTACAGAACTTACATCTTTTGGTATTGCTCTCTCTCTCTCTCTCTCTCTCTCTCTCTCTCTCTCTCTCTCTCTCTCTCAAGCACACACACACACACACACACACACACAGAGGATAGGCATCAAATGCTAAGTACAGCTAAAAATAGGTCAACAATGGAACTCAAAAGTACTGGCTCTCTGCCAAGGCCTATGTCTACCTGACGTAATTCTAATATATTGATTTGTTTGGTTTACCAATTCACGTTAGAAGACAGCAGCACAAAGCAGGGCCAGAAAATCTATTAGAAGGAAATTAAAGACTATAAAAGCATGGCAATATCAGGCCATTAAGTGTGGGTATAAATAGCCTCCAAGACCACAATAGTCTCTGAGTGCATAATTGACGAACGTCATTCATCAATGCTTATAAATATGACCTTGAAATCCCAAGAGAGACAGTAAATAGTGTGTTTTAAAAGTTAGAAACATATATATTATATATTTGCCTTGAAATTGCAGTTAATGGATGAATTACAAGACTGTGTGTACATTTCAGTAGTTAGAACCCCTGTCTAGCATACCTGGCCCCAGAGTTTATCTATCACCACACACTAGAAAATCTGAAATGGGTTGGCAGGTTCTGGAGTAACTCATTGCTGTAAAATGCCTCATTCCCTGGCAAAGCCAGATTGTGTGGAGTGTCTTTACGAAGAATGTGCAATTAAAACTATGCCTGCTATTCTTTAGTCCCAGAGTGGAAAGCAGCTGTGTGTGTGTGTGTGTGTGTGTGTGTGTGTGTGTGTGTGTGTTTACTCGTGTTTTAAAAGCAGTTGGTATATGCACACATTTGCATCTTGTGAAACAAAGTTTGGGTAATACATCATTTGCTGGCCAGATATGAAGACTGAGGTTACCTTGTTGGTACAAGGTCTCCAAGTGTCTGTGTGTGGGGAATATGGAGGCAACCATACACATATATGAATAGCAGCTGATGAGAGAGTAACAGGAAGGGAAAGCATGCCCTGAGATCCTCCTGTGATATTAACAAAGGCTTTCTGATAACAGAATGTTTTTCTCCTGTGTGCTTAGAACTTCAGAATTCAAGTAAGTGATGGTGAGTAAAAAAGGCTGAATAAAGCTGAATGTAAAAGCACAGCTACCCAATTCACATAATGAGTCCAGCCTCTGAATCTGTTAACAGTAAACGCACAAAGGTTTCCAGGGGAAAGCCATCGGAACGGAGAGGATGCAGTTTTTATTAAAGTCTTAGTTTCAAAATGATGGATGCCAACAAGAAAATAGTTAGAAATTCTGAGGTGTTTTCAGTATTCATCTCTCTGCAGAGAGATGGTTGCAGTAGCATTTGAATAAAACCAAAGGTTGTTAAGTGATGTGTCTCAATAAATAGAATGGAAGTCTGTGAACCAACAGCATGTGGTGGGCTCACTCTTATTTTTCTAGAGTATTTTTTCCCTTGCATCATTTTTGCCTATCTTTATGCCTTTGAGGTTTTTAGGATTGGGTTACTCAACTCTATGCTTCTAAAGCTGATTTTCTACCAGGTTTATTACCAGAACATTCTCATTCCTGGGAGAGTGGGTGGAAGAGCAGTCTTGTCATTCTATAAACTCTCCTGTCCATGGTAATCTGCTCTAGACATCTCCTATTTGCTCCTCTCCCAAGGGGCTGCCTGGACCTTACACCCACCCCACTAGCTCTGTTAAAGCTTGACTCAGTGACTGAGCTATTGTACAGCCTACACACCCATGGGGCTAGCTTAGGAATAACGAGCCTTTAGGTTTGCCTGATACTACTACCTTAGGCAGGGTGTATCACCTTCCAGGATGGTTTCTTTGCTTAAAATATGAGGGATTGAATCAGATTGTCTGTAAAGTTTCTTTCAGTTTTGACCTTTCAGAAGTGTCTGTGATTTGCCAAAAGACATACAACCATAAACATCTGGGTTGCATATATCGTTGGCTTATTGTCTAGTATCGAACTAGTCATTTCAGCTAAGCAAACCAAAAGAATAGGGGCCTGGCTCAGAATCAATACATAAAAGACTTCTTCCCTAATATTTGTTTCTACATAAATAAGATCTTTCTTTTTCTCTCCCTTCCTTCCTTTCTCCTGAGGTTTTGAGTTTGCAGAGCCCTCTGACATTTTAAGCAGAAAGTTGCAAATGTTTGCCACAATGTCTGGCCATATCCCAGGAAATATGTCTTGCCTGGCCACATCCTGGGAACATTTCCCCCTGCACATCAATATCAATACATACACACACAGCATTCAGGATTCTCAAGAGAGTGAATGAATAATCTTGGGCCAAATACTGTGTGAGGATTTGGGCAACGTTTTGGCAGGTTGAACAACGCTTATATTTATGATTTTTGGCAAGATCATTACTGATTATCCTGTACTTGGTGAGGGCATTGTTTCTAATCAAGATAACTAAGTTATTCTTAGGGTTATACCTGACATAGCAATTGCTTGAAAAGGTCATGTTTTCATAATGGATCTTTCTCTATCATCTACAAATGGGGAAAAAGTTGAAGAAAAGCAAAGAAAAAATGTTTAGTGTATATCTATTTCTTCTTGGGATTTTACAGGTGTTCTGCCATTTGGTGTTTATATGAGTTTTCTGAGGTCAGTATTATAACCAATACTCTTAACTAGTAAAATGAGTTAAAATTAATTTATGAAAGCAATCTCTTATAATTAAGCTTTTGTTTTTCCCCTTAAAGCAGATTCCTTTCCTAAAAAAGAGAACGTTGAAAAGGAAGAAATTTATCCCTGTTAACAATGCTTCTGACTATTATGTGTATGTAATCTAGTTTTCTTTTCTGAGACAGAATCTCACTATGTTCCTTTGGCTGGTCTTAAACTCACAATTTTTCTGCCGCAGACTTCCAAGTTTTAGCATTGTAGCACTATGCCTCATTATACATAAAATCTTACTTCTTATTAAAATGTATTTTCCCCTTCCATCCTTCAGTATATTTTAATGTACATTAGCTTTCACATTGTAATAACTGAGATAGTTTTATCTACTGCTAACCCAAACTCTGAACTATACCAGTCCTGTTATCCTGAGTAACCCTTTGTGTTTTTCAAAGTTAAATGATTACTTTGAATTTTTTTTAAAAAAAAAAAAAATTCTGTCTTCCTCTATAAACTGGTTGGTAATCACCTCTTACTTAAGTACTCTGTCAATAAAGCTAGCCCAGCTTCATCAAGTCCTCCAATGACCATAAAAATATTTTCAGACCTTATTTGTCTGAAATAAAATGGGGGTTGGTAGTTATCTCCCATCAGGTCTGCAAAAAGTGCTCTGCTGTCTTCTTATTGGGGGTGTTTGTTTGCTTTGCTTGTTTTCGGTTTTGTTTATTTTATTGCTACTGATGTTGGAGGTCTGATGACATGCACTTCTAATGCTTTCTGTTGACTTATAGTTTGGGAAACATTTTAGATGTTCTTTAACGACCACTCTGAAATTGGTTAAGTATTCTATTTTTTTTCATTTAAATCATTTGAGTTTTATTGTCATTTTAGAAAGGGTAATGAATCGAAGAATATAGTCAATGTAGCATAGATACGCAGCCTCAAGACAGAATTATTTATAGATCACCAGTTTCGAGACTGTGGTACTGGGACTCTAAACCAGCAGTTCTCAACATGTGGGTCATTCTCCCCTTGGATGATCAAATGACCCTTTCACAGGGTCACTTTAGACCATTGGGAAATATAGATATTTATGTTATGATTCATAACAGTAGCAAAGTTTTAGTTATAAATTAGCAATGAAAATAATTTTATGGCCAGAGGTCACCACAATATGAGGAGCTGTGTTAGAGGGTCATAGTATCAGGAAAGTTGAGAACCACTGATCTAGATGGTAAAGATGTTCCTCTTATGAAAAACAAACAAGGACTGGAGAGATGGCTCAGCAGTTAAGAGCACTGACTGTTCTGGAGGACCTGAGTTCAATTCTTAGCAACCACATGGCAGATAACAACTGTCTGCAATTCCAAGATCTGACACCCTTACACAGTTATACATGCAAACAAAACACCAATTCACATACAATAAAAATAAATATTAAAAAAAGAAAAACGAACAAACATGATGGGTTTTTTAAAACTGTTTTTTTTCCCAAGTAACATGGACTCTGTGTCAAGATATTTCATAATCATTTTTCTAGTCCTCCCCCTGATACCCACATTATATTGTAATACTTGATCTTAAAACTTTAAATTGAGTCTCTCCGATGAAGAGGATATTCTCACCTCCTCATGAAATGGTCCATTGCATCTTGAGTTCTGCTGTCAGACTTAGTGTGATTTTATAGACCCCCATTAATTCCTAAAATCTGGATCCTACGCTTATGGGTGACTTATTATTTGGCACTTATAAACAGTAAAGGTAAAATTTCAAATCCTCTGAATGTAAATAGAGCATAAAAAATAATGATGCCTGAATTTGCCAAACATATCAAGTTCAACTACATATTCAGGCCTCTTGTGCAGCTGAAACTCAATCCTACATCATAAGTTCAAGGGACCTGAAAAAGTCAACTTGGATTTTACAGTAGCAAGGCTGATTACTTTGTATCTTATACCCCTCTGCTTGCTTTTCCTCTTGCCCCCCTTCTCTGAGTGTGTGTGTTTGTGTGTATGTATGTATGTTTGAAGCAGATTCCTATATATTCCATGCTGGTCTCAAATTTGCTATTGCTATGTATCCAAGGGTAACTTGAAACTTCTAATTCTGCAGCTTCTGCTTTCTGAGCTGGGCTCATGGGTGTGCACTAAAATGTTCCATTTTGTAAACCTGGATATCAAGTCTAGGGCTTTGTGAGTCACTTCTCATATATGGAAAACCTGCAGGCTGGAAAACAGGCTTGCTGCATTTAAATCAACTTATTGATTTCCCATGATTATGGGGGTACATGAATGCAAGTCACTCAGCTAGAATCAAAGCAAAGACAAAGGCTCCTTTGGGATCATTTTTATCTATTTATAATACGGGCCTTTGAACTTTCTACACTGATTTTTTTTTTTTTGAAAAAGCCTTAAGGTTCTTCAAGATACTTTCAAAACTTTTTCTCAGGAATCCACAATGTCTTATGAAGGCCATTAACATAGTTGGTGTTATTAAAACCATGTGTGACCCTCAAATTGCAAGGGGTGTCTGACTCTGTGCAGCAAACAGGATTTGGCTTTCGTCACTGGCTCTAAACTGGCTCTGGATTGTGAATCTCTCCTGATGCCATAGACTTGGCATTTTGGGAGGACCATGGGCTTTATGTACTTTTAAAGGACCTGAAAAAAGCCAAGGAGAGAATGAAATAACCAGACTAACAAATGGAAATGAAGAAGGGAGTCAGGGCAGACAGGTTGGGAGTGTTGATGTTCTAGAAGAGAGTCTCTATAGATGAACACAATTGTGATAATGACCTTTTCTGTCCTGTTGGATTCATCCCTACATTCATTATTCATGCATTTATTAACTATGTATTTATTGTGTTTATCCTTAGCTACATCATGTTACTGTAGGCTAAGCATGGAGCAGGGACTAATGCAGTCATTTCTGTCCTCATGTTGCCTACATTTCTATACTTGAACCTCCAATTAGAAACAGAAATGGAGACAACAGCCATGTCCACTCACTCATCCAGTAGTCTCCAAGGATAATTCTTCAGTAACACCTAAGAGCAAATGGCAAAGAAAAGAGAAATATTGTATGTTAGGGTATATACAAGGAATGTTTCAGGTCATCAAGACTAAAATGTAGCAAGGATTTGAAGCAATTAGGCAAGTCACCAACATGGATATACAGAAGGCTATTTCAGAATGTAGAGTGACAAGTTCAAAGGCAGAAAAGGATTTAGTACTTTTGAACAACGGCAGTAGGCTGTTACAATTAGGGTAAACTTTTTAATTGTGTTGCCAACATTTTTTGAGTTCTGCATTTCTTTTTTATTTATGTTCTAGCTCTTGAAACGTTTGTAAATTCATCTGAAATCTATTCTTTAGAAGTAAAAATATTTCATTCCACCAAATATTTCTAATTATTTACTTAATTGGAAATTTGTTTACCATTAACCTGTAACAATGATTAGTAGTAAGAGTTTTATTGTGGAAAATAAATGGAAACAAATACATAAAGCATCAGCAAATTTAAAAATTGAATGGTTTGTTGTAAGTAAATAAAATACTATGTACTCTTTATCCTGTTTATAGAATAAATAATCATTTGAAAATTACAAATATTGATTGTAGGTAAATCAATGTAAATGCTAAGTGAAAGAAAGACACCAACATGTTAGTAAGAATGCTATCACCAGTATAATTAAGTCAATTATTTAAAATTTTGACTTTTTAATTTATTAAAAAAAGTCTTTTTTATCCATGTATTCCCCTGCTCCCCCTCTCTTCCCTCCTCCCAATCCTCCTCAGTCAGCCTTCAGCCTCCTCCCTCACCATGTCCCCATCACCTCCCCCAAAAGGGCAAGAAGACCCAAGGTGGTCATGGTAGCATACGACAGAAATTCCAGCACATGGTAAACTGAGGCACGAGGATTGTAAGTTTGAGGCCCACTCTACTGATTTAAAAAAGAAAAAGGAAAGTAATCCTAATCTTTTGATGTATTTGAAATATATCCTGCATTGATCAACATTTTCTAAGTGCTAACATATGGTGAATGTGTATTATTTTGGGAACCTCACCCAGTGGGATGGAGCGTAATCCAATGCTTTTTTTTTTTTTTTTTTTTTTTTTTTTTTTTTTTTTTTTTTTTGGTGCTTTTCTCAGCATCTGGGAGGTAGAAGTTCAGTTGGAGGATACATTTGTGATGAAAACACAGCTTTTTAAAAAAATGATTGAAGCTGAGAAGGTAACCTTTTTTTTTTTTTTTTTTCATTTCTTTTCTTTTTTTTAACCCAAGGAATAAAATACAGACATGTTCTTTGGCTCCGTCATGTCAGTGAAAATACTGTTACCTCTGTTACGTTGTGAGTGGCAAAAGAATCAAGCTAAGGCTTGGTCTTTGTGTCAGGGACCTTTATGATAAGAAGCATGCATTGCCTGCTAATGTGATTCACTCTTTGAACTGTTCCTAGGGAAAGCGAGGGTAGCTTAGCCCAGCAGAGACTGAAAAGGTTGGGACTATAGCCTGGAAGGCTGTGAGCTCTCAATGACTTAGTAAAGACCATATCCCACTGTCAAGATTTGCTTCTTCATTTCTTAAAAAAAAAAATGAGATTATAATTACATCATTTCCTCTTCCTTTTTCTCTTTCTAAGCCCTCCCATAAACACCTTATGACTTTCTTACAAATTCATGAAGTCTTTAATCAATTGTTGATGTGTGCATATATGTATATGTACATACATATATGTTCTGAAATATAACCTGCTTTTTTTGAATAATACAGCATTTCTTATATCTATGTTTTTAGAGCTGACCATTTCATACTGGACAACCAATTGATATGATCCTCCCTAGAGGAGAATGTTTCTCCCACTCCCAGCATTCCTTCATTGCTCGTGGTTCTTCTGTGTAGGACTGAGTTCTGCTAGGCTTCCTCCTGTCCATGTCTAGTGGGCTTTCTTGTTGTTGTTTCTGTTTAGTCTATGTGTAGACAGCCATGTTGGTGAGACTTAATGAGTATAGCTTCTGGCATTACCAGAATATAGAATACCACAAAAAACATCTCTGGTCCTCTTTCTGCATCTTTCAGTCTTTCTGCCACGTCTTTGGCTCTGTTCCCTTAGCCTTAGGTGTGGAAGTGTTTTATAGGTGTGTCTATTGGAACTGGACTCCACAACTCAGCGTTTTGATTGGGTGTGCTTTACTGTAATGGTCTCTGTCTGTGGCAAAGAGAAGTTTTCTTTTTTTCACATTTTTTATTTTGAATGATGTCATATTTTTTATCCACGTATCCCCTTGTTCAAACTCCCTTCTTGATGAGGGGTAAGAACTGCACTTATTTGATATTTGAGAAATAAAAAAAAAGAATATGCAAGTTAAATACTATTAAAAAGGTATATGGATTGATGGTATTTTTAAAAAAAATGGAATAAATTTTATTACTAGGTGACTGAAAAAATTTTTTGTTCACTGTTTCCAGCCACTAATCTACCTCCTACATCATCTTGAAAAGCCAAACAGTCTACCTTATTGGATTGAACAGGTTTCAATCTATCATGTCTCCTGGGAAGCCTTTCAATGCAAAAGTCATAGAGGGATACATTTTTAAATAACACACACAGTATGTATGTTTGCATGTGTATAGGTATATTCCTGTGCATTCTGTTTTATTCAGTATATATATACATATATATATGTGTGTGTGTGTATGTATATATATAAACAGAAACAACGTCTCATGATGGTATGTAGACTGGCTTTGAACTTGAAATCCTCCTGCCTCTGCCTCCTAAGTGCTAAGGTTACAGGTACACACTACCATGCTCCATTTAAATCATATATATTTTAATTAAAATTATTTTAACTGATAAATACAAGTATTAAAAGTGTGCATATTTATGGTCACCAAATATTACTCTTTAAACACTTATCATTTCTTCATGGTAGAAACATTTGAATTTCTTTCTCCTGGTCTGTTGGCACCCCACCCACTGTGAGATAACACACCAGCACTCACTTCTCCTGGATTTCTGTAACTTATCCCCATTAGCCTACATTTCTCTACTTCTGTGAGGCACCCACATTCTCATTCTCTGCTAAACATCATGTTTCCTGAAACATTATCAAAAGTGTTTTGAATAGCAGCTCAAAAGCATTAGCAATAAAAAATTAAATTATACCAAACAGCAAAGCTACTATACAATGAAGGGCACATCAATGTACATTGACAGCAGACAGCATGGGAGAAAATATTTATCCCTACTTATCTAAAAGGAAATTCATGCATGGAATACAGAAGGGACTACAAAAACTCAATAACAAAATAGTCAGTTATTAAATATTCATTATTACCTGCTGGGTAAACAAAGGAGGGCAAGGCAGATGAAGAAAAGTGAAGATTATTGAGAATTGAATATCTCTGTGAATTCCTCAAATTTTAAAAACCGGTATCTTCATGTTGTAGAGCAACAAAGTGTCTAAGGAGGACTAATTGTCTTCCTAATCTCTCCTTAACTCTTGGTGACTTCCTTTGTTTGCAGTAGTCACTTGGAACTAGTATTATCAGAACCATGCCCTCCACAACTATGATCATGCCCCCAATACTGTGATAGGAGAGCTGTACTTTGCTGAAATGAGTCTACCCATTATTTTTCTTCTCAGGTAGACAGTCCATGATAACAACTTTAGGGGGTCTCACCAGGGTGCTAAATATTACCATATTTTCATTTTCTACCTAATATGGAGATACCAGAGGAAAGAAAATTACCATTCATTTTATGAAAAACATTTCATAACACAGTTTGAAGAAAGAAAGTCATTGGAACTTGATTGCATCTGGGATATGATAACCCAGGTAACTTTTAAGTGTTGTTGTCCAACAAAAATACAGCACTAACACAATAATAATAATAAAAAGGAAAGAAAAGAAAGGTACAGCTCATACCTGCAGTCTGAGGAGGATGTATGAGGGCCACAGCTCAAAGCTCTTCTTTTACCTCAGGGGAATTTTGGTTACTCTGGTGATGAGAAAACAGGTTTTCTTGCTGCCCCATCAAGCCTCTGGCCAGTCAGAAGCTACTGGTTGTTCTTGCCAGTTCATTTGGGAACAATCTGTTTCCTTCTTAATTTTCAACTAATCTTTATGAATGAAATGTGATTAAATCTAGCAAAACTATGGAAACATCATAATAGCATATGGGGAGCTTTCCTGTAGTGCCAGTTTGCTATTTCTGTCTAATAACAGATTAGAAAAATCCAATTAGACATTTACAGGAGGAAAAAAAAAAAGGAAGCCAGAGTTAAAAATATCTGACTGTTTGACTCTGCATGGCAGGGGATGGTTTATAGGCCAATCATTCATGGTGAATAGGATCATAGTGGTGAGAAACTTGCTCCTCTAGACCATTAAAATAATAATTTTTCACTTCTTATACTGCTTCTAACGTGTTCTACTTAATTATAGCATGTTAAATAGCAGGCATTCTCACTCTCTTTATGGGAAGGGAAATCATGTTTATTCGCCCACACAATACCATCCTGGGTGTTAAGGGATTAGAGCTGACCTAATGGGAAGGCAAACAGATGGTTTAGGAAATGAGATTTTTCACACAATGGCGATGGCATGAGCAAAAAAGAGAAAGTATCTAATGCTGATGTGTCCATGTCCTCATCGAATAATTCTTAAATGGCCCTATTTGGTTCGATTTCTTAACTATTTTAGAAATAGATGAATTGAGTAAGAAATCATTTTTCAGCTATCAGATGGTAGATGGAATAAAATTGTTCAGAATAATAATCAAAAGTGTGAGGAAATAGCTATTCTCAAATATTCCTTGTGGGATATAAAGTGATTCAGCTCATTTGACGTGTTCTATCATGTGAAAATACAGTCATTCTCTAAAAACATCTAGGCCTACTAGTATAATTAATGCAGATGCAGCAAGTGATCATATGTATAGACACTCATGGGAGGATAATTCATCACAGAGAAAACTGAGAAATCAAGAAAAGAAATAGCATAAAAATGGAAAATACACTCCAAAAAAATTAACTGAAAAATGTGTATGATCCAAGCATTGAGAAACAAATGTATTTAAATATTTGGAAACCTCTAAATGCCTCTCAAAATAAATAATGATCTTGATAAAGTACTGTAGATGCGATGCACACACACACACATACACACACACACATATATATATATTTAAAGAGAGAGAAAATTTGAGCAATCTTTAAGGAGAATATACATATATAACAATATTGTATTTTAATAATGGCATTATTAAAATAACTGGATTATTTTAATATGATTAATAATTATAAAAATTAATTTATTAATTTACTTTAATATATACATCCCTACACCATAAATTCTGTTTATTTCAGGCATGTGGTTTCATTTTACTGGACACATAGATGGATTTGAGCATCATCTGAATTTTTCATAGCAACCATGCACAGCTTATCAAAGAGTCAATAATAAGCATAGAAAGGGTACTGTTACTGAAAAAGTACTATTCTTAGAAATAAGATGTATTTACTTTTATTAAATGAACAACATCTCATCCAATTGTAGCTGATTCTTATGAACTTCTTTCTTTGGTGTCATTAGACTGGGAGAGGAACATAGTTCTTCATGTGATACTGAGAAAGGGCTGCAGACAACTGCATCATGTTGTCTGTAAAAGAAAACAGGGGTTGCCATGCTCTGGATGGATTGGCTCCTTGCTTCGATATTAAAGATATTTTATATTTAGTTTATATAAATGAATGTCATCATATGATTTCTACACAATGGTTAGGAAGATTTTAAAGGTAGAATGTCACACAAATTATAATAAAGTCAAAATGTCCTCTAAGAATGCTGTCAACTAGCTGGATTACACTGGATTGCAGAATCTCTACATTCTATGTTAGTTCCAGTCTTACAGTCAGATGAAATACTTGACAAAGGGAATTTAAATAATGAAGAGCTTATTCTGACTTCCATTTTGCCACATTATAGTGGGAAAGATGTTATGGTAAGAGAGAGGGTCTCTAGCTATGCCCGTGAGAGCATGAGGCGACTTGTTACACCGTGTCCTCCCTCCATAAGGAAGCAGAGAGAGCTGTATACTGGTGCTTACCTAGTCTGTTAGTCCCTTTACTATTGCTGTGATAAAATACCATGACCAAGGCCACTTTTAGAAGAGTTTATTTTGGGCTTATGATTCCAGAAGAAGAAGAAGAAGAAGAAGAAGAAGAAGAAGAAGAAGAAGAAGAAGAAGAAGAAGAAGAAGAAGAAGAAGAAGAGTCTGTTATTGCAGAGGTGGGGGAGTAGTTTGTGGTAGGTATGGCTGCCTGAGCAGGATCTGAGAGCTTACAGTTTTAACCTGAAGCACAAAGCGGAGAGAGCAAACTGGAAGTTCAAGGGTTTACTTTTAGCACATGCCCCTGGAGTGTACTTTATCTAACAAGACTGTACCACCTAAGCCTCTTCAGCAGTGCCACTAACCTGGGACCAGAGACTATAAGGGATATTTTTCATTCAAGCCACCACAGCTCGCTTCCTCTTCTTCATCTTTATTCCATCTGGAGTCTGGTCCCATAGAATAATGGTTCTCACATTCCTATTGGTTCCTTGCTCTTCAGTTGACCCCTTGTAGAAACCTAGAGGTGTGTCTCCTAGGTAATTCTGAATACAGTTGAGTTGACAGTGAAGATTTGCCATCACAAATTACAAGTCTCCAAGATTATTTTTTTCTTTCACTGTGGGTTGTATATGTCAAATCTTTCCTGCCAGAGATTAAACTTAAAATATTTAAGCCACAAGAATACTCAGCTACTGGTTCCATTAATTCCAGAAAAATAACATTACCACATAGCATATGAACTCTGAAATTTTCTACTGTACATTTGTTTTGTTTTGTTTTACTTATTTGCCTTGGTGTTTGCTTACATGTGTATCTGTGAAGGATGTTGGATCCCCTGGAACTGAAACTACAGACAGTTGCAAGCTGCCAGGTAGGTGTTGGGAATTGAACCCCGGTCCCCAGGAACAGCAATCACTACTCTTCACAGCTGAGCCATATCTCCAGCCCCAATTCTACTGTATATTTGTTAAAGATTAAGACTAGAAAACATGAAAACCTTGTGGAGTCATCATAAACATATAATTGTCCTCACAGGCCCATGAGAGGATGTCTAGATCTTTTTTCTTTTAATTTATTTATAAAATAAAGTCCTTTTTTTTTCACCATGTATCCCCTTGATCTCCATCCCTTACCTCTCCCAATCCCTCCTAGTCAGCCTTCAGCCTTCCTCCTATCCATCCCCCATCCTCTACTCAAGAAGGGCAAGAGGTCCCAAGGTGGATCAGCTCAGCATCCCCTCCAGGCAAGTCCAATTTCCTCATCCTAATATCAAGACTGGGTTAGGTGTTCCTCTAGAGGGAATGGGCTCCGAAGTGCCAGTCCACACATAGAAACACTGTCTGATTCCTCCCCTGGAGGCTCCACATACTACCCTTGTCGGTGGACAGTTGTCTATTCTTGGAGGGCCTGGTTCCTTTACTTGAAGGTTCCCCAGTGACTGTTCTTGATTCAGTGAGCTCCCTAGAGCTCCAGCCAGCCATCACTGTCAGAATTTTCCTCATAAGCCCTATCCCCTTGATCATATAGACTCTCCTCCCCTGCTCTCAGCAGGACCAGGAGTTCAGCCCAGTGCTCAGCCCAGTACTCAGCCATGTATCCCTGCCTCTACCTCTATTCTTTGTTGGATGTAAGTTCTGTGATGGCAGTTGGGGTGGCTATTCATTTGATGATGGGGAAGTCCTGTCTAGGCAACACCTTCACTATTGGTTGGTGACCTAGCCAGGGACATGTTGTGAGTTCTTGGAGGTTTCCCTAACACCCACTCTTTTTCCAATCCCACACTGGCTTTCTATATTAAGATCTCCATCTCTTTTTTTTCTCTCTCTCTTTATTAATCATATCTTACTCAATCATATCTTTCTCTCATGATTTGTTCCCGCATCTTCTTGATTGCAGTCCCTTATACTCCCAATTAGCTAGGAATATCTTCTCCATTTTCTCTTCCTAGGGGAATCTTGAAGAACCCCTGGATAATATTGTAAAATCTGCTGAGTTTAGTAGATCTCTTGTCTTTAGAATGTGGAATTGTTTTAGGCCACAATAGAGGAGACTTTTAAGATAAAAAAGGATGAATGTTATCACTAAAAATCTAAAATGGCCAAATCTACAAACCACCCCACCCTGGAGAAGCAGGCCAGGCATTCTGTGGTTTGATAAGAACAAGAGGGCCCTCATGCAGTGTGCAGGTGGCCTTCAGTAGCCGTATCTATTGGAGTCCACTTGTGTCCACAAGGGACACTAAGACCAGCTATTCCTATGATACTACCATTTGTCTTTGTTCACAAATGAACTTCTGTCCTGGTAAAAATGTTAACAGAACTGAATGAGGAAGAAGCAGATGCTGAGAATTAGTTTTTACTAAGTCCATTTGTTGGATTTTTCCATTTTTATTTGACTGATCAAAATATTAATGCTTTTTTCATAAACCATTAAGGTAGAAGTAGAAGAAAAAAGAAACATTTTTCTGCTGCCTTCTCTAAAGTCACACTTCTCAGAGATAACTGGGATGCTTTGGGGTATTTCTTGGTACAGCCTTTTGTCATTGTCTCCTTTTAGCAGAGATACATTAGAAAATTCAGAGAAGGGCTCTGTTGGGTTTGCTTTTTATACAAGAATATATCTCACTGATATCTCCGAGTGCCTCTGATACATGTTTCAGTCTTCTGAAGGAAAGTAGTCATGCTATCATTTCAATGGCACAGTTTACTTTATCATTCCTTTTTTGAAAGATATTTATGCTACTTATATATTTCCAACTCATAAACAACTTTGAAATACAAGGACTATCCCCTTTTTGCACCCTTTTTTGTGTTATGTGAGATATCCACCCACATATGAAATTGCTGAGCTAAAGACATCATCATCTAAAAAATTGACAAGTATTAATTTTTAGACTATGATTCAGTTCATGCTATTGTTAATAATGTCAGTGTTCCTACACTCTGACATTATATATAATCACTCTTTGGAATTGCCCAACCCAATATAAAATTTATGGTACCTTCTTTTACTTTGCATTTCCTAGTTGTCTGTGTATTTGAAAAATCTTTCATATTTTGTTAGGTTTCTGTACTCTTCAGTATGGGATGGGGAGATGCTAGGCATTAAACCCTCTGCCTTGAGCTTGCTAGGCAGGGACTCTACCTCTGAGGTCCATTCCCAGTTCTAGTATTTCTTCAAATTTTTTCTTCAGTCCATATTCTTTTCTTATTTTTGACCAAGTTGTTAGCCTTTTGATAACAGATGTCTGCGATGTATTTATAAGTACAAACATTAAATGTTTCAAACACTTTCCTCTACCATGCTACTGATTTTCAATCTTGCTTACATATTTTTATTTTTAACAGCAGGTTTTACTGTTTACAATTGCAAGGCTTTCTCGTTTAGGTTCTGACTTGTTGGTTTTGCCTAGGAACCACTCCTCCTTACTGCCTCCAAGTGTCTAGATACTACTTGATCCTAACACTTTCGTGTATTTCCTCAACCATAGCTTTCATTTCATGTATTTGTGGCTGTGTCTTTTAAACAATGTACATGTATAAGGTAACTTTTCCCCAGTGGGTAGATATTTGCTATACCACAGCATTTTATCACATCTGACTTCGTTTGAAGTGTTAGCACAGGGATTCTCTGCATTTTCACAGTTAAATTTGTGTTTCTTGAGCAAGGTTTCTTGGATTTTTGTCCCAGATAGAACCCCTTAAAAACTGTGCCAAGTTTGATTTATTACCTGTTTCTGATTGTCCCTCCGATTTCATGGGCATGAAATAGGAAACATGATGATGACATTTAGTGTTTTATACCACAGGAAGAATAATTAAGATAATAAATATAAAAACTTAAAATAGTAAAAGATGTTTTAGAAGGACTTAATGAAACTGGCTGGTAATAAACCTTTATAATTCTATAATTAAAATCTGTAGAGTGTTACCAAAAGCATTGTCAAATAAAACAAGATATAACTATAGTAACACAAGAAATAAGCTTTAATTAATTCTAAAGTTAAATAGTCACATGTGATTGGTAGCTACAGAATTGGACAGCATCAGAAAAGTATTAGCCCTAGACTTTAACTGATTATGAATTATTGTCTAAAATGAGTATTTCCTAAATACTCACTGTGGACTATTGCCAGAGCAAAAAATTAAATTTTATGAAGTGACATTCCTGGAGTCATCAAAAGGGTCACATGTATTTTCGAAATGTGAGCTGCTTTTAAAACCTTTTTAAAGATATTCTCATTTTAGAATATAAAAATTTTAAGCCACTTTAACCAAATCTTAAAACCATTATATTCTAAACTCTGAAATAGTTTGAACGCTGACATTATTAGCTGGTTTTTCAAGTTTGGGACTGGTCATAGAACTGTCTGAGCATGGTGCTGTGGGGTAGCAACGCAAAGGCTAGACCTCTGGCTACAGTAATTGTGTCTCTCTGGTGACTGTCTGTCTATTCAGGTATTTTATGTAGCCTTAAGGCAATTCTTACTTCATGGGATTCCAATGCAAAATGCCACTGGGTAGCAGTATCTGCACTCACTTATACCCATGATTGTTATGTATTTCAAACCATGAGTTTGAAACTGTAAGATATAGGATATGTCACTGGAGACAGGTAGACAGAAGTAAAAAAGACAGGAACCTAAGGGAAAAACAATTCGTCAGCACGTGCTCTGGCCTTACCCATGGAACACTTACAGCTTAGGGACACAGGGTTGTGCAGCATCCCAGCCAAGGTACCATAGTTTCCTAGAGAAGATACATGATGGAGGAAAAGGGCTGTGGGTTTCTATGTAAGGGGCAGCTTATAGGAGGAAAATGTATAATAGAGAAAGATATAACACTGGAATGTATGTGTCAGCTCCTCCGATGCTGCCTGTATATGGCTAGGCTGCCACACAGGCTTAGCTTGGCATTCTCCTAATAGACAAGGGAAAGAGATCCATTTTCAATATAAATGCTGTCTTTCAGGCATTGAGGGTAGGATAGAACATTTTCTGTTTTTCTTCTTAAATTTCTTCATCTCATCCCATAGACCAAAGGGGACAAATCTGAGGCCTGTGCTCTATCTCTCACTTAGGCAGAGATTTATCTTCAAGTATATTTATCTCATAATTTTCAGACTAAACTTGAAACCAGAAGTCAAGATCACATATGTATTATGTAGCATTAAAATCATGTTGTAAAATAATCCATTTAATTCTTAGAAAGTTTTTGTTCTTCTATCAATTTTGGTAAATAATTTAAAATTTTGACATCAATTATTCGAACAGTTTATTGAACAACATGAAATAGAACTTCCTGAGTGTTTCCTCTCTGTAACCACTAAACAGCAGATGGACTTTAGGAGCAGTCTAATGAGGGTGGAGCTAAGACACCCTACACAGCAGAACAAACAGAGCAAAGGGTGGGAAGGGGCAGCAGACATCTTGGCAGTCTTTTGACTTTACAGAACACCCCTCATTCTTTCTCTACTTTTAAGGATTCATTATAGCATTTTTTTTTTCTCTGAACATGAAGTTCTTCTGTTAGGATAGAGTGGCCTAACAAAATAGAAGACACCAAATTGGAATTTCAGATAAACATTAAATAATTTTAGCCTAATTATGGCTTATGTTTAATTACACTAAAGTGCATATTTGCTACCTAACTGACATTAATGTCCAACTGGACTGTTATTAAATCTGAGAATCTTTACTTAGGAATCAATTTTTATGAATTGTATAAGGTCATATTTCACCAGTCTTCTTCTTCTTCTTCTTCTTCTTCTTCTTCTTCTTCTTCTTCTTCTTCTTCTTCTTCTTCTTCTTCGTCGTCGTCTTTTTACAATACTCGTTTTATAAAACTCAGGAAAAATAGCCATATGGTTAAGAAGGCTGCTTTGTGAAGTTCTTGCTATAATGCTGAACATTACTCAACCATTTCAACAGCCAGCATAGACTGCACTGGTTCTAACTAACCACTCTGTAGTGGTATTGAGAAAGGCCTGAAGACCCACACACTGTAGCATCTCTGAGCATATACCGAGTGCCAGATACCATACAGCATGCCTTATGCACGTTATATGAGCCTTGCGAAGAACCAAGTGCAACTTTGTATATTAGAGAAATGTGACCCAAAACTAAAGGGCCTTGCTTAAAGTCTCACAGTAGTACAGGACAGGTGGTGTGCCTATTGTCTAACCAAAGAGTCTCTGCATGCATTGGTAGCTCATAGATGATCTAAAGAATCCAATAGAAGACTTGCTACTTTGTTTAAATGATACTTTCCAGAGTATTGCAGGATAGATTATGTGATATACCAACATGCGGCTGTATATAATGTAAAGATATTACAATTACTATTCTGTCACTCAGGTCTGACATTGACATTAGTAAATCTGTGCCCGTCAGCACCTTAAACATTCAGTTCAAACAAATTTTTCTAGTTGAAAACAGGCTCATAAAAATATTACCATACTAAGCTAACTTTAGTTTATCTTCTGATATTTAATATTATGGTAATTATATTATTAAAGAGGTGGTTTACATTTTCATAGAAATGGGCAGTACTCTATATTGTACATGAAATATGTATTATGCCATGAAATAACAATGCATTATAATTACATAATTATTTTATTATATATAAGGTAATGGTTCTTTTACCTTGGAGAATATTAAGTAATATTTTCAGTTTAGAGCCTATTTTATTAGTTGAATAAGCATAATTAGGCCATTGTTTTATTTTATTTAAAATAGTTGGAACTTTAAAAAGAAGAAGAAGAAGAACTGCAAAGCCTTGAGATTCTAATTCCATTGTCTAAGAAAGATCTGAAATCCGCAGGGAACTCTACTGCAGAGGCACAAACAAAAGCCACTGGCCATTAGTCCCTACTCTGTTAAGGAGCCAGCAGAAGGCTAGGGACTTTCCTAAGGCAAGGGGTAGTTCTCGCTAGCATCCATTATGTACTCTGGGAATTGAACTAATGCTGCAATTTCTATATTTTGTGGATTTCTTATACTTCTCTAAACAAAAAAAAGTGAAAACTTAACTAATTTGAAGTCACTCATGGAAAAGAACACGGGTGGAAAAGAGAGCATTTATCTATGTCCAAGAAAATTCCCTGGCCAAAAATGTCCTCATGTTTATTAACAAAATGTATTGATTCATTTATTTACCTCCAAATTTGGAGATGTTTACTGAGTGTCTTCCATGTGTCAGACAATGCTCTACTCATATAGAAGCATACCATGAGAAAAAACACAGCAACCTTGATCATGCAAAGTACGAATTCTAGTTCATTCCTGGTATGTTCCTGTCTCCAAACTGAGTCCTCCAGAGACAAATGAAGACCAAACATGATCTTTGTTGTTACTGCTATCCTGAATCCAACATTAACAACACAATTTGTATTTTTTGCATGTGCATATGTATGTGTTTAGTGTGCATGCATGTGTTTCTGCCTATTCACAGGAATGGACAGGCATTCATGTATGTGTGTGAACATGGGTGTGGAGGCTAGAGATAGATATTAGCTTTCTTCTCTAGTCATTTTCTGTCTTGTATATTGAGTCTGCATCTCTCACTTGAACCCAGAGCTCAACAAGTCAGGCTGGTATAGCTGGCCAGCTTGTACTGGGAATCCCTTGTCTTTGTCTCATGTGCTTGGATTACAAGTGGGCCAGCCACTACAATGAACAATCACCCAATATCACTGTGCTGAGTACTGAACCTTTAATGCTACTTTGGGGAACATTTGGAATCCGAATAATTCTATCCACCTATGATTGAGAAATGGCTCCTGCTTCCATGTAATCCATGAGAATTGGCATTGGGGTATGGTTTTTCTTTGCTTGGCCTCCTCAGAAGCACATATACCCTCATCTGCAAGTATCTGCTGGATCAAATGATGCCTTCAGACCTTTTAAATGTTCACTTCTCCTGAGACACTTCTTCACCTTCTGTATTAAGATGCTCAGTATTGGAGAAGGAAGAATGATTCTCACCCTTAAGGGCACTGAATCAACCACCATCTTTCATTTATTCTAAATAGGAGCAAACCTCTTAGTATTGAAATTCTTTACCCAGAATCAAAACTCAGACCTTAAGAACAACCATTTATATGGAGAAGCTGTTTTGCATATATTTTCCTCTAGACTCTGTGCTATAGATTATAACTTATTAAGAACTTGGCAGTGGGATGAATAAATAGGCAGCTTTTGCTTCTTAAATAATCAAAAGCATGATTTTCAAGAATCCACTAAAATTCAAGTGATCTCATGGAAGTCATGGTTCCTAATAATGTTTATGAGCATTCTTGTCAGGGCTCAGAAATTCACCCTAGTCAGTCATTCAGTAAAAATCTTGAGTCTTATATCCCCCATCACATAGTTTAGAAGATATTGCTCATAGGAATAATGCCATTCCAGTGTAGCTCCTCCCTCATTTCCACCTGGTGAGCTTTATTTAATGAAGAGAAGATATGCACCTAGGTTTTTAGACTGAAGGGAGCCCCCATTAACAAAGTCAGTTCCAAATCTGTGGAAACCCATCACCAAGAATTTAGACCCCACAGCTCAAATGCTATCTTTCACTGCTGGCTTCTCCCTTCAGTTTTCTGTTGCCTGATTTACTGTTTCTAGTAAAATCTACCAGAAACCTGCTGTAATATATATGTATATATATATTACAGTTTTTTTTCTCTTTGTGCATACTTGAGCGTATGTAGAAACCCTTTAAGATTACACTGATACATAATGAAATGCCTGGTCTGTTTATTTGAAAGAAATATGCTCTCTCTCTCTCTCTCTCTCTCTCTCTCTCTCTCTCTCTCTCTCTCACACACACACACACACACACACACACACACACACACACACACACACAGACACACACACACTCACACATGAAACAAGTCAGAATGCAGTATCGCTACCTGTTATTAAAACTACATCTGGTTTGCATTAAGTCCGTTGATCAAATCCTATGGAGTTGTTTTATTCAACTCACTTCTGGGCGTGAATGGGCAGCTCTGAAACATTGTTTGTTTCGTCCTTTCCTAAAGTCAACATTACTGAAATTCTCTTATCCTAAGGCAGGGTTTTCTTCTTGCTTCAGACTGGATTCATCATCACCTTTGGTTTTCTTTGTTGGAACTGTGCAATGAGGTGCCCTTTACAGGGAAATGGGGAGGGAGGCAAAATTTAACCTTGGAAAATGCTGTCAAGGGCAATTGTGTTAGAACACGGCAAAGGGAATTCCTCTGAGTTTAAAATTAGAAGGGGGGTGGAGTGTGTGTGTGTGTGTGGGGGGGGGGGGTGTTCTTCCAGTCATTGACTTATCCATCAAGGAGCTGGAAATGGCTATCAGCTGATGTTTTCCCTACATTTACTTAAGCTCACAGCAGTACAAGTTGCTCCCTGACCATCAGGTAGCAATCACTATTTTTAAATGTATCCTATTCTTGCTACAAAGACTTGGTTTATTTGGAGGCTGCAACCCAGGAGTCTTAAAATGCAAATGAGGGAAACCCCAGGTTAGAACGCATCTGCTTCCACAGACAGGTTTTCAATCCTGTTACCTTAGCAACATTTGCCCTTGTATTCCGTGCATCACCTTGACAGTCTGCATAATGTAACTGGTAAGGAGGGGCCGGTGAATTAGAAAGAAAACTGGGACATATGGAAGTTTAACATTGGTTAGTAGCTTGGGATCCTCCTGACTCCGCTCCTGCAGTAAAAATAGAAAGCCTCGTTTCCAGAAATAAAAGAATCTGAGAAGAAATAAGCCTCTGGTTGAAAGGCACGGGGGTGAAAATATCAGAACTAGCCGGACCTCAGACAGGAAAGATTTTCCAAAAATATCCTACCCACCAGCCGCGCTGCAGATGTGTCACTGTGGTTCCCAGGGATAGCCATCTGCTGCAGTGTTTCCCTGGAAACCCCAGCAACGCCCCTCCCAGGGCTCCTCCCGCACCAGCCCTGCGCTGCTCTTGAGTGGCGATGATGTCACTGCTGCTAGCTAGGAGGGAATCCCGAGATCCGCGTCCCTCGGGTGGAGCCAATCATGGTGGGCTCTGCTGCTGGGAACCTGAGGCTTTTGACCAGAAAGAAATTACCAAGGCAACATGCCATTCATCACAGTTCATAAAGCACGGCTTCGAACAGATTCTAAAATCGTGGTTTTTGTTATTGTTGGCTTCTTCTGTAAACGGAGCCCGGCCCACAGAGGCAGCGCGGCAGTCAACCCTCCTACGGAGTTCTAACCTCCTCTCTGTGGATGCATAAGAAAAAGACACGAAATGCTTTTTTTTACCACTTTAAAAAATAAAGGTAAAGAATCTTTCTTATCTATACGCTGTGGCTGTGTTGGTGCCTCTGCAGAAAAGTGGAATGGAAATTTCAAAGGAGTTGTAGTTACACGCGGATCTAAAGCTGTAAGATGCTCAGAGGGCGTGCACTCTGTCATCCACAGAGATAGATGCTTGATGCGCTGCAGAGAAATCGGGCCTGCTTCCTTTCCTGACTGATAGACAGGGCTAACTTCAGAGGAGCACCGAAAACAGGGACAGAGAGCTGCCTTTGAAGATTGTCCTGCCCTGCCTGTGTGTTAGTTCACTTGCTCAGAATCTTAGCAATAATTAAGTAAACCAAAAGAAAAGAAAAAAAAAAAAAAGACTTAGTGATGTTAGGGTGGGGCCAATAACTACAAAGGGGTCAGTTTGTCGATTATGGCTAATTCATAGGTTGTAGATAAGTACAGCTTTGTGGGCAGGCTGTTTCTAGGCAATATGTTACAGTTGTGCCAGTGGATTCTAAAGGAATACATTTATCTCGTTTTTTGATGGGAAAGGAGTATTGTTGTTACAGGCTGTACATCAGCTAGTAGACATCTACTGGCCATCCCATGTGCTGTTGTCATTTAAAAAGAAGTATTAATTTTCTTTGGCATTCCTAAGGCAAAGCCTTGTTGTATTTCTTTAATTGGCCTAAAAACTAAAAGTTAAATACACACTTTAATTTGTTCTCATCCCATAATTAGTGTTTTATTTATAAGGTTTGTATTCCCACATGTATAATTCTCTCCGTTCTGTCTTCCAAATCTTTATTATCAAAATATATTTGTTCTTTTTCCTAATCCATATACATTTCTTTCACAATTTAGCTCATGTGTCTGCACAGAAAGAACACACACCCCACCCCACACATCCCTCCCAGGCCACAAGCAAGAAAATGTGCATATTCATCTAAATTTTTTCTTTAGTATATATACACAACAGTCTCCACATAAGATTTATAAGATTTTCTGGAATTTACCACCAATAGTTCACATGACTCCAACAGGCTCACTTAAAGCTATGTTAAAAAGACAGATTTAAAAACATAAAGGACACAAAAACAGTGTCCCATAAAGCTTTGTGTTTTGCTCAGTCTAGATGTACCTCATTTCTTCCACCTCTCCGAAGGCACACTAGGAAGAGTTACTGTGAGCGATTGGGGTTTTATAGCATTCTACATCACTGGGTTAATTTTCTGATATCTTCTTGGCTTAATTTGTAAATTCATCTTTGAAGTAGTTAGCTCTTTAAAAATGAAAACATAAAGAAACCCTGATGCACTCACTATAAATCCTCTTCTCTGTGCTGTGCCCCCCCCAACATCCAGGCCAACTCCAGTTCTTCACATCTGTTCCAGCTGTCAGCCCAGCGTCTGTCTTTTCAGACCTTTAATTGTATCATTAGTTATGGAAGTTTTAGTTTCACCTCTTCCTCCTCATCAGCCATCACTCTTATCCTGGAAATGGTCAGACTCCCCAAAAGAAGGGTTCCCATTTGCCAGATGCTGGGTACTACCACTCAGAGAAAAAGCCTTTGACTAGAAAACTGAGGAGACAGGCAAAAATGGCTCAAGAGAGTGCTCCCCAAGTCCTGCCTGTTACAGATTCTATTTCCATTTGCTGATGACAGGCCCAGAAAATAAACAATGTGGCTAACCTGAGAACAGCTGCATCTGAGGCATTCAATCATCCAGAAAAGCCATGGCATTCTCTCCCAGATATGGTACCTTGGTAAAAGGAAACCATTTTGTCATTTGCCATTTCTCACTTCAAATATCAAATAGATATGATAGATCTGTCATATATATGAGGGAAGGTGATTCATTTTGCAGAAGAAATTATATTAAAGTAACATCAAGAATAACTAGGAAATACCTGGAAATTATAGAGTGTTGTAATTTCTGATTACTCACCCAGTTAAGTGTTTAAATAAATAATTTTCCCCAAATAATAGGCAATTTAGTCCAACTAAGAAGTGGCTTGTGCTTTGGATTTTAATAACATAAAACAAACCCGGGCTTCTGTCACCTCTATTACAAAGAAATAATGGTTTGCAATGATTAGATTTGAATCTTAAAACTTAGAAACTTGGGTTTTCACATCTTGTACCGGATGGTATTCAGTGAAGGAATATAGTTTGTGATTTCTGTGACCTTGGATGAATCACTTCACCCTATGGAGCTTGGATTCCTGTGTGTGTGTGTGTGTGTGTGTGTGTGTGTGTGTGTTTGAAAATAAGTGATAATGCTTGAGTTATTACTCTGGATGTTGGTGAGGCTAAAAAGCCAGTGGAAATAAACAGGCTTTTGTTAAGCAGGGATATACATCTGATCCCTTGCTGTGTATTTTTGCATCCTCTTAGCTGTGATCTAGCTTGGCTGGCCTCACCCTTGTCAGCTATGTGTGGTCAGGTTGCCATCTAGTGACTGCGTATCATAGAGGCTGCAGGTCTCACCGAAGTCTCAAGAAAAGGAATTAATGGATTCCGAGAAGACTAGGGAAACTAAGAGCAGAAAATTATACATCCCTAGAAGCCACAGCAGCTGGGTAGATAAGCACCAGCTAACCAACACGAAGGGACTTGTTACACAGAGCAGGAGAGGCAGAGAGAACAGAGCACAGACTTAGCTGGCACAGGGAACCAGTGGAAACCTGAAATCAGTTCCTACATCCTCACCTCTGTAAAAACATCTGGGTCTGGAAAATGGCATAATGAAAATATTGAATCTGCCAAGTTGCTTCCAAGCCCAGAATTCTTTGGGTCAGCATAAGATGAGAGAAAAGAGCAATAAAATAAACAAAGAATAAAATGAAGCCTGAAGGGGAAATGATATCTGGTCTTTTTTAATGATCCTGAAATGGTCTCAACGTCACAGGTTCTCAGTAGCATCAGGATATCTGAATGGAGGAATTTGTGGAGGTCGATTTTTCTGCTTGACTGCAGAAGGCAAGAGGTGTTTTGTGCAGAATGCTGACATCCTTCCCTCACACAGCCTCAGTGACATTACCTTCTCTTGGACCTCTCTACTTGCCTACTTATTTTGTGGTCAGAGGATGGGGCTCCTTAAATATGCTCCCTATTTCAAGTTAGAGTCACCACAGTCCTGTATGTGTAATGCCTATGATCTGCTTTGCCTAAACCAACTGCATGTTAAATTAAAAGATAACCAGAGTCCACAGAAACTATGTAATTAGAGCTGTGACAGAGCAAATATTTAGAATCCGTCATTGGTCTCTCGAGACAGATAACCACTCATGGATGAGAACTTGAAATAAACGCCTCGATGATATAGTTCCATATAAGGAATACCGTATCAAGATATGAAGGTGTGGATTTTCATTCTCGTATAAATAGCTGTTAAGTAACCTGCAATATTCTACACTTACGGAGCCTCAGAAGCAAAATGAGAAATTACTTATTTAGATATATCAAATATTTGCAACATGCTAGGCATGTCTTCTGTAAAACCTATACTGAGGTCACAATGCAAATTACCAAGATCCCTAAAGCATTGGGATACAATGGGGTTTTTCCAGCCTTAAAGAGCAGCATTTAAAAATGAGTCTTCGCTCAGGAGCCAGTGATCCATGGAGGCCTTGGAATTGACAGCCACTGGCCACTAAGCATTTTCATTCTGTGAAATGGAAAACCACCTTAAGCTACCACACACAGCATTACAGCTGAAAGCAACCTGCTTTTTGAATACATTGCTAGCCTCTCAGGGCTCCCTTCCCACAAATGCTACCTTCTCAGCACCTGCCTGCCCAGAAAGGAAGGGAAAGGAACCCTGTAGTTACAACATATTGTCCTATGCTGGAAACAACTTGTTTCTTCAGCCCAGACGTTCCAAAACTGTTTCACAGGGCCACCAGGTGGCAGTTAGGGCAAATGATTTCAGCTTTTATTTTTTTTTCTCCCCACATCCTAGGGGAAGCTTGGGGTTTACTGGGGAAGGAGCAGAACTTGAAAATGGAAACTTGGTAGAAAGCTGAGAGTTCAGGGCCCTGTCCTCTGTATCTTTACAGAGGATGCTTCTTATGGCTCTTATGGCAGCATCTGGTAAACATATCCCTTAGACAAATGAAGACAGAGAAACACAGGCAATAAAGGATCTCCTTCCCCTGTGTGCAGGACCTAGAGCATTCCATAGTGTGGACTCAGTCCCAAATAAATGATATGAAAAAGGGCAGTATTCATACATCAGCAGCCTCATCTATGATGTTTCTGAAACCAGATAAAACATTTTTTTTCTTTTGAATCAGACAGTATATTACTATGCTTCAGTCTGCTAAATGTTAGGCTTAAAGGTGATTGGGTAACTACTGTTCTCAGTTTGTACTTTCTTTATTCTAATCTGTATTTCAGAATGAATGTTAGAAACTCTCGTCTTAATAGGCCCTTTCCCTGTCATTTGAACATAGCTAATTGATAAAATTAGAAGCAAATAATTTCAGACTCAATTATTTCTAACTAACAAAAAAAAAACAGTTTGTTACATGAAACTGTTAGTGATAATGCTTTGGGGTTTTTTCCTTTTTCAAGAAAATGAAAAGGTGTTTCTAGTTTTTGGCTAACTTTTATAATGATGGGCAATGCCATTTCCCAATACAGCTTGTTTATTTTGTCTTGATTGGGGCCATGCTATTTCAGTCTAAAGTCTTGCTGATATAAATATAATAGAACAGCAAGCCTGAAAACTGGAAAAGTTGTAATTTTTATTTTTTGGTCATCTAATTGTAACCTTTATGGACAAAACCACATTGCTGTCAATGTGTTCAACTGTTTTCACTTCATAACAAATGAGGGAGTTCAGAAGTGTAGACCAACAATTTGTCTCCTCCTTATATATACAAAGACATCTAACATACCCTGCGACTATCACCCAGCAACTGAGGCTTCCCTGCCCGCTTTGTTTGCTTGTTTGAGAAAATAAGACCCTGGCTAACACCTCTAGAATGTACATTGTAGTTCCTACTTGTGGGGATTTCTGTCACATCTTATTATTTCCTTCCTCCTATTTTTATGGATTTCTTTTGAACGCAGTTGTTTGAAGAAATGACACCCAGTTCATGAGTTACAACTGTGGGGTTGTTTCATTCATATTATGTGGTTCCAGGAGCAAGGCCTGATGATCACACCCATAAGCCTTTTAGCATGTTCCAAACTGTACAGAAGAGCTTAGTTCATTCATGCGCCAAAGGAGAACACATTTGTAGCATTGATTGCATTATAAGCATTCTTTTGTCGTGAGTACACTCATCCTATTCAAAATGCAGGAGCTCCTGTTAAATGAAGAAAATACACTGTGGTATTTAGTGTGTTTAGAAATTGCATAATACTTTTCATGGATTATTTTAAGGGGAACCTTGAAATGGACCTGTTTTGATTGCATCGGTATCTATGTACGTCGGAGCCAGGAATGGGTGGAGGTAAATTACAAAGCCATTGAGAAGCACCAGGTTTGGGGTCTTGATGGACAAAATCAAACATTTCCCCTTTGCTCCTTTGCTGAGTTTCTTCCATGGGGCTGGAGGAGCAATGATCTTGCTTTCACCTAAGGAAAGGCTAGACTGCCAAAGCACCCTGAGTCATTAGCATCCTTCCCCCAGGGGGACTAAACTCAAATCCGTCAGCATAATGTGCCTGGTTCTTTTCCTCTTCTTTCTGGCCTTACTTCTTAGGAACAAGCAGGCTCAGACAACCACAGCAGGGCTGAGCACCACCTCCGGGTAGAAAAAAAAAGAGAGAGAGAAAAGCAGTGAACCGGAGAAGTGAGGCCATCTATTTCACCCAGAGAACTGTTTGGAGGCAAGGAACTGGTGTGAATTAGCAAGCACAGCTGCTAACACACACAGCTGGACAACTTGTCAGCGACATTCACGAGTAGAATTTCTCTGAATATTTCAGTCTCGGTCAGATATTAACAGCTATGTCTCCCAACTTCCATCGAGTGCTTCGTGCTTCGCCACCTCCTTTCCCCCACGGCAACAGTGAAGTCATCTTGAACTTTTTGCATGCTGATTAGCAGGGCTTCGGTGATAATTTATTCACATTGCTTGAGATGTGATAACTAGTTTTGTTTGTTTGTTTGCTTGCTTGCTAGGTTTGGTGTTTTGTCCCTTATCCCGAGACCCCCCTCCTCCCCCCTCGCCGCCCATCTCCCTGTCTAGCCTTAAAGAGAGCGAAGAATAGACTGGAAAGGCGTGCACACGCACTCCTATCTGCGTTAGTGGGCTATAGGATCAGTGGATTAGTGTCTGAAACCGGGGAGGTGGGGAGCATAATTGTTAAAAATTAATAAGTTTTGTTTATTGTTTAGGGACAGTGCTTTCAGAACTGCATGTCCCACAATCCCTTGCTTAAGAAAGGGAATGTGTTCTAAAGCAAACTAAACATTGATCCTTAGGCAATGTCGTTGCTATGTAGACATCAGAGTATATTTCTACAAATCTAGATGGTACATCTCACTATACACCCAGGATAAATGATATTTTGCATTTATTTGTTTTATTTTCACAGTTTTCTGTTGAAGACTAAGGTGTACACACAAACACACACACACACACACACACACACACACACACTGCCTGAGGCTTACAGAGTTAGGATCCTCACGGTCAGTGTCATCTCCTGAGCTTGCCCTTTCTGAAGAGCTTCAGAAGCAGTAGATGGCATGGAGGTGCCATCTCTCGTGATAGCAGTGTACTCTTTTACAGTACTTCCCAAAGACTTGCCCGAGGCTGTTCTACAACTCTGAACAATTCCTGTTGAACTTTACATGCATGCGTGGGTTGGAGGATAGCTCTAATATGGTCTACTAGGTCACTTAATTTATTTGCTTTCATCATTAACTCACTACTTATTAACGACTGGTGTATATACAGCAGAAGTCTTGGGCACTAATGTAGATTATAGGTCATTGAAATAAACTTTATACAATCTACATAAAAGAAGCAAAAATGCTCACAACTAAATACAATGAATATTTGTGTATAAATATATACTTTCATTAATTTATGCACAAGAGATACTTGCATGCACATAATTATTACCAACATAAATCCTATTTCCTCACAGCTGTTAGAGACAGTCTTAAACCTCCTATTTGTAAGACTCAAAAAGAATTTCCTGAAAAAAAAAAAATCCTACAAAATCTATATAGGTAGGTAATTCAAAGAACCAACTCAGGCTTAGGATAACCTAATAGCTCTTTCTGCACCGAGACACAGGGAAAGTGGCAAAGCAGGTTCATGCCAACTCAGTGTGAAAAGTCTTTCCTGAAGAGTGCATTTTCTGCAGTAGGAAATGTGACCATACACCTTGGCATCTCCACGTCAATTAGTGCACCGGAAAGATGCGTGGTATTTCCTGTTGGCAACCAAGAAGTGAGAGAATTGGAAGGCTGCTACCCTTGTGGTGTGCCAGTGCCTAAAACTCATATAAGGAGGTACGGTGGCCTGGGCCAAGAAAACAGCAACAGCAGGAAGAAGCAAATAAGGAAAGGTTTTGTGTTTCTGCTCCATATGCAAATGCTCACTTAGGGGAGCAGCCTCAGATTGACAGCTCTTATATTCAGGAGAATGTCATTAGCCAGGGTGCTCCAGATTGAGAAAGAACAAGCAAGCAACTATAAAAGTGAGGGGTCTGGATGGATATGGGCTCACTCAATTCCCTCCCTAACCCTCAGTAGTGTGGGAATGACAGAAGGCCCATGGTTCCAAGGCAGTCGCTGCCAGCTTTCCTTTGCTAAATCAGACAAGGCCACTACTATAACCTCTTCGTCTTCCAGGTTCCTAAGTCTCTTTTCTGTGACCTTCCTGAGGTCCTGACAGCCACTTCTGCCTGTGACAAATAAAAGAGAAGAAGCATGAAGTTGACAGAGGAAATTCAGGTTGAGATACTGGCTCTATACTTCCTCCTTTAAGAAGTTTCAGGCTTGATGTGATTTACGATTTTCCAGAAACAGTGTTTTCCTCACTGAGACACGTGTTACTGAGATAATAGAGGCAGGAGGCAGCCTTATCGTCCCATTGGCTCATATTTACAAATAGCTGTCCTGTCTACAACAGTTACCAAGACAGGTATTCCTAGTCCTCCTCTGAGTCCAGACACACTGCCTGAAAAGACCTTGCATTTTACCCTATATATCACACCTAGTAGACATTATTCCAGGAAGCTCTGCATGGGCACAGGGCACCCTAGTGAGCATTTGTTACCTCTGAAGCCTTTCTTTACAATGTTTAACTGAAATTAAATTGAAGACAATAGTGTTGGCTATGGAACACTATAAAAGGGGGGCAATGTTTGTTATTGTTGTCCTCCCTCTTTTGTTCTCCAAAGAAAAGTGCTAATGTGGTTTCTGGAGTCAGCCTGTGGTCTTACCCTATAATAGAGATGGATCAGAAAAAGTATTACATGCTTTGAAATGTTATTAGAGCTTGGTGGATCTCTAGCAGGAAAATACAGACAATTTTTTCTTCTGATACCTTCCAGGCTACAGGTTCTAAAACCTAAGTCTCTGGCTTGGTAGATATAAATTACCTTTAAGGGAAGAAGAACATGGAAAGTGGGAAATTCTAAAAAAACAACAAACAAACCTACATCCCTAGGAGGTGAAAAGTTACTAAAAGAGTTTGAGCAGAGAAAGATTCAGAAATTAGGACAGTAGGGGGATACTGGGAGAAGCCAGATGTGAGGACCAAAAAGGCTACAGTGGACTAGGAAGGCATGAGTGTGTGGAAATGGCGCTGTCAAGAAGGGAAGTCATGGCTCTGATGGATGGTGCATAACTGTCAAGGGGACTCTTGAGAAGTCCTGCCTAGGAAACTAATAAAGGAGCAAATCCTCTCAACAAAACAGCAAAATTAGAAGAAGAGGCTCTCTTGAGGGGTACATTTGTCTTTTATATATGTAATCAAATTTGTATATCATATGTCAGGGTTCAATCACATTTCTTGGTATACAATTATATTTAATAGACTGCTATTAATTTCAAAGAAAGACACATCTTTTATTAAGTGGCATAATCAAGTTAATAGACTGTGAGTCTACTCTAGAGGGGAAGAAAAAAAAACTAGGTCTTCATGGAGATGGAGAAAGGGATGTTTGGTGTGCTGTGATCTGGGGCATCGGCCATAATTGTAAATACTATCACCTTTAACTTTACAGTTTCAAACTATGCTTTTTACCTTTCTATGTATTATTTTTGTTTATAACAAGGCATTTAAGAGAAAAGATACTTTTAAAAAATTTTCTTACTCAGGTCAATCAAATTCTTTTCATACCAAAGGCAAAAACAGGGAAAGAAGGGAGGAGGGAAGGAGGGAGGACACGTTGATGGATTCTTGCAGATAGATTTGAGTCCAACAGAATTGAGATACTTTTTTTCAAAGTATCCAACACATTTAATTATTATCATGACATTTTTCTGAAACAACAAAGTTCATTGCTCAGAAGTAAGATATGTCCCTGTGGTGGTTTGAAAGAAAAAAAAAGGCCCCCAAAGGGAGTAAGGGAGTGTGTCACTGTGTAGGTGGGCTTTGAGGTCTTGTATATGCTCAAGCCATGCCCAGTGAAATAATGCATTTACTGTTGCCTAAAAGATATGGAAATCTCAGCTAACTCTCCAGCACCACATTTGGCTGCATGCCACCATGACCCACTATGATGATGATGATGATCTGAACTCTGAACTGTTAGTAAGGCACTACAGTTAAATATTTTCCTTTATAAGAGTTGCTGTGGTCATGGTGTTTCTTCACAGAAATAGAAACCCTAACTAAGATAATCACTAAAAATTATACTATTGAATTTTATGTATAGTATGGATATGAAGGATTAATGTGCATAGTGTTGCTTGGATCCTTTGTTGTTCCTTCACAAAAGAGAATTGTGGCTGCTCAGACCACCAAAAAAAAAGACACAGTCATCACCAAAAGTTCTACATCATTTAAGATGAGTTATCAAAAATTACTTAGTGGCTTCTAGCCACTAAAAAAAAATTCTTCAAAACATTTCCCCCCTCATATTCATGGTTTTTAAGAAAGATCATATGTAAAGCATCACCTTCACAGTTTGGAAAAACTATGTTTAAAGATACTGCTTATCCAAAGAGATTATTTTCTCAGAGACCTACATAATAACTTCTTTCAGAAACTTCTACACAAAAGGTTTTGATTCTCCCACAAGACTCATATTTTATCCTTATGTGTAATAATTGTTAGAATTCATCACTTTAATCTAGATGACCAGGCTTCTAAAAGCTAATTTTTATTCTTTATCAATGCTAACAAAATTTTTGTCTTAAACATATAATAGCTTACAAAATAGTGTTTTGCATGCCCCCTTCCTACCTCCACTTATTAAGCTTTATATTAGCTCAAATTTTCTTTGAATACCTATAAATAAACCCAAAATGTTATGTATTCACAAATAAAGAGGTTGTACAGGTATGCAGATATGCCAACATTATTTTAATATATAAAGTGATTACTTTTGCACATGACTCAAGAAAAAGCTATGTAGTATATCATGTCTGTGGGAGCATCGAAACCTGTGTATAAACCATTTTATTATGCATGTGTTTCATGAGGAAGTTTTGAACCATCTCTCAAGTTTTTGGTTTTTTTTTACCTTAGCTGATCAATTTTCTAGCTTCAGTTCTAGGGTGTGTATTGGACTAACTGTGAAAGCATTCAGATTATTAGAAATTGCTTCCACTTTTAACTTACCACTTAAATTGGTGTGTAAGAGAAAAAAAATGTTAAGGGCATTTGTAAGACAAACAAAGAATGAAGATGCCAGACCCCCTTTTTGTCACTTTGCTTCCTTGTGTATATTTTTACATTGCCCACATATATTTGATATGCTTAATTTTAACTAAGATAAAGAAAAAAAGAATAAAAAGTGTAGGATAATGTTTTTAATACACCATAAAGGTTTGTTACTCATAGTGGTTTAATGAAATGTTGATTGGTCAGTAGCTAGGCAGGAAGTAGAGGCTGAGCAGCCAGACTAGGAGAATTCTGGGAAGAGAAAAAGACATCAGGCCAGATGCAGAGGCAGCAAGATGAGAATGCTGCACTGGGAAAAGGAACCAAGCCACGTGGCTAAACACAGATAAGAATTATGAGATAATTTAAGTATAAGAGCTAGATAGTAAGAAGCATGAACTTCTGGCCCAGCTGTTACTATAATATTAAACCTCTAAGTCAATTATTTTATATGTGGCTGCTGGACCAGCTGGGTGGGACAGAGGAACTTCTGACAACAGAAAAGTTTTAGAATATCTAGGGACATAGCTATTTGACTGATTCTTTTTTTTTTTTTCTTGTAGATTGCCTTTATTTATTTTTTCTATTATTATTATGAATAAAGAAGTCACATTTTCTACCCTTATATATACTTATCCAAGATCCCTTCCCCCTGCCACCACATCAGGTCATTCTCTCTTCTCCACATCCTCCCCCCACCCCCAGCAGGCGGTCCCAAGGTCCCACTGTCCCAATATTGCTTAGTTCAGCCTCCACTCCTGGCAAATCCAGTTTTCTCCCCTCAACCTCAAGACTGAGTCAGGTATTCCTCTAGGGGGAGTTGGATCCAAGGAGTCAGTCCAAGGTGTTTCCGATCCCAAGGTGTTCAGTGGTTGTGGTTTGCAGCTTGGGCATGTTTGGCTTTTTTTCTTGTTTGTTTGTTTAGAGTCCACTAATGAGTGAGTACATCCCCTGCTTATCTTTCTGGGTTTGTGATACCTCGTTCAGGAGGATATTCTCCAAATCTATCCATTTGCCTGCAAATTTTAGGATATCATTTTTTTCTTACTGCTGAGTAGTACTCCATTGTGTATATGTACCACAGTTTGTTAACCCATTCTTGAGTTGAGGGGAATCTAGGTTGTTTCCAGGTTCTTGCTATTACAAATAATGCTGCTATGAACATAATTGAGCTAATGCCATTGGAGTGTGACTGTGCATCTTTAGGGTATACACCCAGAAGTGGTATTGCTGGAATCAATCTCCCCAAGGACCCAGCAATACTAGCATTTTACTGATTCTTGTATAGCTTGGCCAGTCTTTTTCATTCTTAACCTTGAGTTAGGCTTCAGCAATATCAGCAGCCCTTAGCTGAGTACTATATAGATAGATGCCAATGTCCATATATATCTAATTTGATGCTTATGATGAGCCCAAACATACTCTCAGACTGAATCCTCATAACAATTTATTTTCCTTTCTCAATTTAGAATACTCAGGTTTCTATAAAGTAAGAAATGTTTTGCAGTGTACAAATGTAGGTATAGTCAGAGAAAATCCATATTTGGTTTTTTTTTTATTATCTATTCTTTCCATGTAAGAGAAATTATGTGATAAAACTGAGGTCCTCAAAGGCAATAGGCTGGTGAATGGTGATGTGACAGAGCACTCAGGTCACAGTGTTATGTAAATTCTGGACTGCTACAAAAATTGAGGGGTCTATCTTCTCTTAATTGCAAACTGTACCATTTATGGTATGAGAGACTAAAATACTGTTGTCCAGAGTCATTGTGGATTATATGCCTTGGTGATTTTCACATTCCCATACAAACTATACTGATTCTTACTCATATAAATCTTTACTTAGTATCACTGTTTCATTTCTCTCACTGTTGATTCCTATATAAGAGGTTTTCATTCAGTGTTTGATTTTTCATTCTTGCATATATAAGATTTAAGAATTAATTATTTTAGAACCTTCCAGCTGGTTGGCAACCGAGTCAGAGCCCTTAAATCCAGCAATTGGAAAGGAAAGAGTCTCTATGCTCATCTATGCTCAGCAAAGAACTGAGGAGTAACTGTTGAAATACAAGCAGACGGGTGGTTCAGAGCCCCAGTGACTACAAAGAGAAGGTCATAGCAACACAGCCTCCATCCTGGGATAGTATTATATTTCATTAATCTTCAAAATTGCATCACAGTGGGGTTGTCAGTGAAGGATGGAATGTTCAGAAGCTGCCGAGTTTTGATTCACTGTCTAATCCTGGATTGTCTGGGCTTCAGGGGTCATCTGGTTGTAAGAATTGCAGACTGATGAAAACTGAAATAGTTGAGCACTCCGATTTGATGTACAGGAAGTCATAGTTTGGACTTCCAAAATGCTATACCTATGTTGAGTTAGTTTAAGAAGCTTGGCCCAATTTGGGATTTTAAAAAAATGTTAGGGTAGTTTTGGGGCTAGTGGTTTTCAAAGGGTAGACCTTGTATCATTGACTGAATATCTTTAGGTGAAGCACAGATATCTCCATTTAGGCCAACTAGGTTTGGTGACCACTTTCATACACTGTAATAATCAAAACCTTTCATTTCCAAAACAAATGATTTCACTAAGTGTCTTTGAGTGATAGTATAGGTTGAAACTGGTATACTCTGATCCTGAGATATCCTTTACCGTGGCAGACTATTGAGAGAATCAATTTATAAGGGAAAACTGTTGACTTTGGATCATGGGGTTTTTGCTCTGGGCCTGTGACATCACTATCTGGCATGGTGTGTGCATGGGGGGAGGGGGCCAGGGAGCTAGTTTATACTATGGCAGACAGGAAACAAAATATAAAACAAGAAGGTACCATGGTGGTATCTTCAAGGACACATTTCCAAAGGCTTAATTGCTATTTGGTTTCCACTACTAAAATTCCTACTCATTAATTGCTGGTCTGAGGATCATGCAGTAAACACATGAACCTTTTTGGGGACATTCAGGTTGCTAACAACAGAAACTATGATTTTTTATTTTAGTTATAACAAATCAGTTTAAAGTTTCCCCAGAATTTACTTTGAGTCCTGCCTTACACTGTAAGAATGGAGATGCTTTCATCTGTTCATTTATATTTGAAAAATTCTAGCTCTTTTGGAGAAAAAATATTTTACACCACCTGCAAGATTAAACCTGAAAAACAATGTAAAATTATGATGTTAGAAAAACCTTGACAAGTGTCTACATTCCTCTCCTCTGATGACTATCCTCTGTTGTTTCCTTCTTGCTGTTATAGAAACAGAGGACATGGAACATAAATACTGAGCAGAGTGAACAGGAATTTTAACTTTATTGATGAGTGATTTCAAATTGAGTGGAAGCATTCTCCACCAAGTGTAACTCTGATGAGCTGGCTGGAAAGTGAAAGTGAGTTCCTTTGGCTCCACTGCCATGATTGGAGTGTAGACAGTATGAATGGAAACGGGCCATTAGATCATCAGTCCACATTCTTCCCTATGCAGCAATTAAATTTGTTTTCTTTTTCACAGCTCACTCCTTGCTCAAAGAAGGGAGCATTTCATCTCCTCCTCATGGGAAGTAAAACCAAACACAGCCCACTTCTCCCTTCACATGTGTCGGGATGCGCAAGGGCTGGGAGGCAGGAAGGAAATGGAGGGGAGATGTGGGACCACAGTTAACCTAGAAGATGGTTTTAGCTGCTCACTGCAGCTAAATGTGCAGCGTGGCCTCCTGGTGCAGCCCTCTGAGAAACATCCATTACTCAGCCTGAGCACCAACTACTGCTTTCAAGGTCCTGCTTACTTCAAGATGATTGTGATCTTGTCACAGCACAGGAAGGCAGAGCTATGCCATGAGTGCTACACATCAAGGCAGGAGGGAGAACATTTCTGACATAAGAACATAAAATTGAAACAAGCCACGTTATAACCCTCGCCTTCAGGGATCAACACCTCCTTATACTGCTACATAAAAGCTCTCAACTCTATCTCAGTTGCAGAAGTGTGAGTTCTATATAAACTATCTCCTGTTTTTTAGTAGATTATCTTTTTCTATGTACGCTTCGGCCTGCTTTGAGTATTAACAGTGGGTGAAGCTCCCCCACTTTCTAGATTTGGAAAGTAAGCAGAACATGTTGAGTTATACTTTCAAATTTCATGTCAACATACACTGCAGCCATAATAACTGACATCTCCTACAGTGTAAGTGATACCATTACTTGTGTTGACTCATTGGTCTCCTATATCTACGATTTAACTGCTTGAGTGTACTTGAAAATGGCTTCCTATGTTTTGATAGGTCCTAAGGACACACACAATTAGTTTATGTTCTCCAGTCAAATTTTAAAAATATATTTAGATTTGTTTATTTTATGTACATGAATATTTTATTTGCATGCATGTATTTGTACCACATTCATTCTGTGCCCAGGGAGGTCCAGAGATTCCTCAGAACTGGAGTTACAGATGGTTGTAAGCCATAGTGTGGATGCAGGGAACTGAACCAGGTTCCTCAGGACAAATAGCTAGTGCTCTTAACATCTCAACCACATCTCCAGCTCCTCAAGTCAGTTTTTAATGTGAGATGGTTATATGTATTAAAATGTATTCCTCTTATCAGAAAAGAAGTCAGTTAAGTTCCTCCATTAATCAGACTATGGTGCTTGGTATGAGTTTATAAATACATTTGATTATCATCTAAACTAACATTATATAGTGTTATAATTTGTTATTTTTTAATATTGGCAGTGCCAAGCTTTTCCGTTAGGCTTGGCACTTTTGTATTTGAGACACTTAACTCTACATGTGATTCCTTGAATCTTTCTGTCTACATTTCCATTTGAACAATTCATCAGTTGTTTGTAAGAGCAGCATTACAAACTTGAGACATATTTTCAAGTAAATACATAAACAGTAGACACACACCTCTGTATGTTTACAAACATGGTTGATTCCATTTGGAAAGAAAAATGTTTTCTGCTAGTTTTTGCTCAAAGAGTGATATGGTTTGACTATGAGAGCTCCGTCAAGGTCTCATGTGTGTGGACACTCCAATCCTAGTTGGTTATGCTCTCTTGGGAGGTTGTGGAAAGCATAAGACAGTGTCTGGCTGGAGGAAGTGGGCTCCTAGAAACAGGTCTTGAGAATTACGATCTAAGGCTGCAAGCTTTATCACCATGGGTGAAGTTAGATGAGCCAAAATGTGACTTCATTATTATGGTGGATTATATCCCATAAATCAAGAGGCAAAATAATAATTTGATCCTCTCTTGTTTTTGTCAAATATTCTGTCTCCGGAACAAGGAAACTGATATAGAAAGTCCTACTTGGTGTGCATTAAGATAGAGAACAAATTCAGGTATTTGTTTTGTCTTTACTGAAAAGTTTGGAACTCCTTGGAGGGGAAGAACACATTTCTTCTATCATAGTGTAATGTGAGAAAATGCAGGGTCAAATGTTAGAACACTTGAAACTTGCATTTACTTGACTTCAGGGAGAGAATTGTTGCTGGTTTAGAATGGGCTCAGGGTCTGCTAGCCACCAGCAGGTCAGTAGGTTGCTTCAGGTTGAAAAGTCTGAATTATGACAGTTATTTGGAGATAATATAGGTGTCAGTTGAGTCTATGTCCTCATTTGGCTTTATGTTTATTAAAGAGGCTTCCCACACTTCTTCAGGTTTTTAATCTTGATAGTTTTGAATTGCTGTGACAAGATGGGAGACTCATACATTCATTAACATTCACAGTAGGTCCTATATAAAATGTTGCACTTGGAATTTAAAAACATGCCAGACTAATCACTGACCTTAACTAAATAGGGAGATATTCTGCACATCATATCAAAGAACTACTTCTTATGTGAGACTGGACACTGCAGAAGAAAAACACTAAGGTACAAGACAAGGTCATATAGCAAAACTCAGATCTGAACTTGGTTCAACCTAACTAGCTGTGGGGCCAGAAATAAATCTGATCTTGTTTTTCTCGTACATCATTCAATCTCTGATTAAATATAGCATTAAGGATTTGAGCACTGAGCTTAATTTAAAACTAAGAGCAGTCTAAAATTTGTATGGAACTGAAAAGAACCTAGAAATACAAATTAATACTCAAGAAAGATATAGAGAAAGAAAGTTAGTCTCATGTTATGGACTTTGTGTAGCTATAGGAATAAAGACAGGCTGGTACTGGGAGAGAACGGAGATCTTAAAAGCACAGCAGGATAAGTTTGTCTGTTTTGATATGATGCAAATAAAGTTCAGTAGAGAAAAGACAGACACTTAAAGATTGGTCCTGGAGCAATTAGATATCCATAAGAGAAAGAGAAAAGACTTAATAATAACACTTTATAGTAAAACAACACTGAAATGACAGATATAAATATAAACCACTAAAGTATTTTAGAAAAAGTAGTTTACATTAGAAGTATGCTTACAAGGGAAACAATGAAAAAATGCTTGGATTTGGGGGTAGTTATAAATTTTTTTCTGCACGGTAAAAACTATAAAGAATATGAAGGAATGCCATAGACAGGAAGATAATATTTTCAAATGACAAAATTTGGAAGAATTTTTTTTATTTAGAAAATGTCAGGGTTTCCCTTCCGGGACCAACTGCTGTCTGCAGAGTCCCAGCGCACTCTGGAGCAGGGGCAGATTAACTCTGCCAGTCATCATACCCACAGCTCCTGCTGAGGGAATTTGCATGGCTACCCACCTCCACCTCGAACTGAGCAACCCAATAACTACAGGGGTCTCTGAAGGACAGACTCAGACCCCGCCCAGAGGTGAGGAGGGGTCACCAGGCCCAAGCGCCTATATCCCAGCCTGGGAAGGAGAGTTGAGCTCCCATAGCTTCAGGTTCTGCTTCTGGGACGAAGTGCTGTCTGCAGAGTCCCAGCGCACTTTGGAACGGGGGCAGATAAACTATGCCTGTCACCATACCCACAGCTCCTGCTGAGGGAATTTGCACGGCTACCCACCACCAAATCTAACTGAGTGAACAGACAACTATAGGGGTCACTGAAGGGTAGATTCAGACCCTGCCCAGAGAGGTGACAGGAGGCACACAAGCCCGAGTGCCACAACTGACCAGGAACCATCCAATCATGAACCACTGAAGCCATGGGCAAACGTCAGTGCAAAAAATTACATAATAATACAAAGAACAACATGGTAACTCCAGAAGAGAGTGGCGATCTTACAAATACAAGACCTGAACTGAGCAATGAAGAGGAAACAGAAGGAAGCAACACCAAAAATTTCTCTTTGATGATCATCGAAGCTCTAAAAGAAGATATGAAAAAAAGCCTTAAAGAAATAGAAGAAAATACAAACAAAAAAGTGGAAGAGATGAACAAATCTGTGAAAGAAACATGCCAGGAACTAAAAGCTGAAATAAAAGCTGAAATAGAAGCAATAAAAAGGGCACAAATTGAGGCAAAGATAGAAATAGAAAACCTGAAGAAAAAAGCTGGAACCACAGATACAAGCATAACAAACAGAGTTCAAGAGATGGAAGATAGAATCTCTGAAGTGGAAGACTCAGTAGCTCAAATAGATATATCAGTCAAAGAAAAGAGTAAAACTAAAAAAGGCATAACTCAAAATGTTCAGGAAATCTGGGACACCATGAAAAGACCTAATTTGAGAATAATAGGAATAGAAGAAGGAGAAGAATACCAGCTCAAAGGCACAGATAATGTTTTCAATAAAATCATAGAAGAAAACTTCCCTAACCTGAAGAAGGAAATGCCTATAAAGATACAAGAAGCTTACAGAACAACAAATAGATAT
>PVIH01001838.1:0-27530 GCA_004025045.1 Sigmodon hispidus
TCTTCTGGAGTTACCATATTGCCCTTTGTATTATTATGTAATTTCTTGCACTGACGTTTGCCCATGGCTTCAGTGGTTCACGATTAGATGGGTCCTGGTCAGTTGTGGCACTTTGGTTTGTGTGTCTCCTGTCACCTCTCTGGTCAGGGTTTGATTCTGTCTTTCAGAGACCCCTGCAGTTGTTGGTTCACTCAGTTCGGGGTCACAGTAGGGATCCTTGCAGATTCCCTCAGCAGCAGGAGCTGTGTGTGTGGCCAGGTGCAGAGTTCAGCTGCTCCTGCTCCAGAGTGCGCTGGGACGCCACAGAGAGCACTGGTCCCGGTGGCGGAACCGGAAGCAATGATCTGAAGTTCTTCTTTGTTGTGTCTTTGAGTGGGTTAGATATTAGGGTAATTGTGGCCTCATAAGTGGAGTTTGGTTATATTCTTTCAGTTTCTGTTGTTTCACTGTGTGAAATAGTTTGAGGAGTAATGGTATTTATTCTTCTTTGAATGTCTCACAGAGTTCTTCACTGAAACCATCTGGACCAGGGCTTTTATTTTGGGGGAGGCTTTTAATGACAGCTTCAATTTCCTTAAGGGTTATAGGCCTGTTTAGGTAATTAATCTGATCTTCATTTAATTTTGGTAAACAGTACCTGTCCAGAAACCTGTGCATTTCTTCTAGGTTTTCTATTTTTGTGGAATACAGATTTTCAAAGTATGATTTGTTAATTCTCTGGATTTCCTGGGTTTCTGTTGTTATGTCCCCCTTGTTATTTCTGATTTTGTTAATTTGGACACTCTCTCTTCACTTTTTGATTAGTTTGGCTAAGCTTATCTATCTTGTTGACTTTCTCAAAGAACCAACTCTTAGATTCATTGATTCTTTGTATTGTTCTTTTTTTTCCAGTTGTATTGATTTCAGCTCTAAGTTTGATTATTTCCTGCCATCTACTCCTTCTAGGTAAGTTCGCTTCTAAATGTTAAAAGGCTTTCAGCTGAGATGTTAGTTCTTTAGTGTGGGATTTCTCTAGGTTTTTCATATAGGCATCTAATACTATGAATTTTCCTCTTAAAACTGCTTTCATTGTGTCCTACCAGTTTGGGTATGTTGTGGATTCATTTTCATTAAATTCTAGGAAAAGTTTGATTTTTTTCTTAATTTCTTCCTTGATCCAGAGATGGTTCAGCTGAGTGATGTTTAGTTTCCATGAGTTGGTAGGCTTTCTTTGATTTTCGATGTTGTTGAACTCTAACTTTAGGCCCTGGTTGCCCGATATGTTACAAGGGATTATTTTCATTTTTTTTTTCTTTTTGTATCTGTTGATATTTGCTTTCTGACCAATTATGTGGTTAATTTTAGAGAAGGTTCCATGAGGAACTGAGCAATATGTATATTACTTTGCATTGCGTGGAAGATTCTGTAGATATCTATTAAGTCCATTTATATCATAAGCTCTGTTAGACTCCATTTTTCTCTGTGAAGTCTCTGTCTCCTTGACTTATCCAGGGTTGAAAGTGGGGTATTGAAGTCTCCCACTATTAGGATATGTGAATTGATATGGGATATGAGCTTTAGCAGTGTTTCTTTTACATAGGTAGGTGCCCTTATATTAGGGGCATAAATATTCAGGATTGAAATCTCTTCTTGATCAATTTTCCCTGTGATGAATAAGTAATGACTTTCTTGGTCCCTTTTAATTGCTTTTAGTTTAAAGTCTACTTTGTTATATATTAGGATAGCAACCCCAGCTTGCTTCTTGGGACTATTTGACTGGAAAATCTTTTCCCAACCCTTCACTCTAAGCCTGTGTCTGTCTTTGCGGTTGAGGTGTGTTTCTTGTAGGCAACAGAAGGATGGCTTCTGTTGTTGTATTCATCTTGTTAATGTGTGTTGTTTTATAGGAGAGTTGGATCCATTGATAGTAAGGGATATTAGTGACCACTGATTGATATTTCCTGCTACTTTTGGTGGTATCTTGTTTGTATTTCCTTTCTCTGGTGTATTCTTCTGTGTGGTTAATGATTGTCTGTGGTTTCATAGTTGTATCTGGGGTCCTTATATTTCAGCTCTAAGTTTGATTATTTCCTGCCATCTACTTCTAGGTGAGTTTGCTTCTAATTGTTCTAAGGCTTTCAGCAGAGATGTTAGTTCTTTAGTGTGGGATTTCTCTAAGTTTTTCATATAGTCATCTAGCACTATGAATTTTCTTCTTAAGAAAATTTTCCCTCTAATACTTTCTTCAGTGCTGGATTGGTAGATATGTATTGTTTCAGTCTGACTATGTCATGAAATATCTTGTTTACTTCGTCTGGTGATTCATAGTTTTGCAGTGTATAGTATTCTTGTTTGGCAGCCATGTTCTTTTAGTGTTTGTATAACTTCTGACTAAGCCCTTCTAGCTTTCATCATTTCCATTGAATAGTCAGATGTTACTCTGATGGGTCTGACTTTATAGGTAAGTTGGCCCTTTTCTTTTTCAGCTCTTAAAATTTTTTCTTTGTTCTCTATGTTTTGTGGCTTAATTGTTATGTGGCACGCTGACATTTTGCGGAGTCATATCTATTTGGTGTTCTGTAAGCTTCTTGAATCTTTATAGGCATTTCTTTCTTCATTTTCTTCTATGACTTTATTGAATACATTATCTGTGTCTTTGAGCTGGTATTCTTCTCCTTCTTCTATTCCTATTATTCTCAAGTTAGGTCTTTCATGGTGTTCCAGATTTCCTGATCATTTTGTGTTATGGCTCTTTTGGTTTTAGTATTTTCTTTGACTGATATATCTATTTGAGCTACTGAGTCTTCCACTTCAGCGATTCTATCTTCCATCTCTTGAATTCTGTTTGATATGCTTGTATCTGCGGTTCCAGCTTTTTTCTTCAGGTTTTCTATTTCCATCTTTGTCTCATTTTGTGCCTTTTTTATTGCTTCTATTTCAGTTTTTAGTTCCAGGCATGTTTCTTTCATAGATTTTTTCATCTCTTCCAATTTTGTGTTTGTGTTTTATTCTATTTCTTTATAGGAATTTTTCATATCTTCTTTGAAGGCTTCAGTGATCATCATAAGGGTATTTTTGGTGTTGCTTACTTCTGATTTCTCTTCATTGCTCTGTTCAGGTCTTGTAGTTGTAGAACCACCACTTTCTTCCAGAGTTATCTTGTTGTTCTTTATATTATTATTATATATATTTTTGCATTGGCATATGCCCATGGCTTCAGTGGTTCATGATTAGATGGCTCTTGGTCTTTTGTGGCAAGAGGGCTGTGTGTCTCCTGTCACCTCTGAACAAGGCGTCTGCTCAAAGTCTGACTCTGCTCTGGTCAGGGGTCTGAATTTCAAGTCCTTAGTCTTTCTTTGCTGATGCAGTTGAGGCAGGATTGCCATGTGATGACCTTTCTTTTAGGTGCAGTTGGAGGAGGCCCTACAGCCAGACTCTATTCTTGTCTGCTAAGGAGTGTGTTGAGACATGCACCATAGACAGAACCTGGTCCCGGAACCAGAACCCAAATCGGAATATTATTTTCCCGGGCAGGGATTCAGGTGCTGGGGCCAGCTGACCTCACCTCACCTCTGGGCAAAGTCTGAGTCTGGCTTTCAAGGTCCTCAGTCCTTCTCTGTTGAAGCAGTTTGAGGCAGGGTGGCTGTGCAGGTTCCCTTGTTTTAGTAGCAGCTTGGGGAACCTTCACAACCAGCCACAGCCAAAGTCTATTTCTGTCTGTTAAGGAGTGTGTGGAGACATGCACCACAGAGACAACATGGTCCCAGAACTGGAACCCGAACCAGCCATTTTTAACTTCTAAGCTAGTGAAAATGGAGAATTAACATAAAAGGTTTTCTTGAATATTAACAAGATACACTTAGAGACAGGTATTCATGAATCTGTGTTAATGATTCTGGTGACAGCAAGACCAAGATCAAAAACCGATACCTGAGATGATAATCAGACTGAAGGGAGTATGGACTGTGAAAGCTGTGCTGTGATGAATCTCATCAGCTTTCTGATGATAACCAGCCCTTGCTACAGACCTCCTGGAGTGTGAGGAATTGGCCTTTGGATTTCACAGTGTCTTCTTCTGGAAGTTTTAAATCACAGATGCAAAGCAACCTAGGGCATCACATGGATTCTGCTCTCATCCCATCCTCACAGTCAAGATGCCTTCAGATCCTAAAAGCAGAGCATTAATACTGTGGAATTCCCATGAACTCTGGAGACCACTTTTACCTCTGGTGTAGAATTTTTCTATAAAAAGGAGAGAGCCCTAGCAAGACTATGTGTCTTCCATGTGTACATATGGAAACATTTCAAATAGGTGTGTAGCCATGTGTAAACACAAAGCATCTACCTGTAGCTATAAATTCCAATCAATAAGTGGTTGTTTTATTGATTTTTCTATTAAATGATTACTAATATCAACATAAACAAGCCTCTTCACCCAGTATGAGAGATGGTTGCTATTTCTTTACACTAATGTGTTTATTCAAATTGGTCTAGACTGATTTAATAAGTTCATGTGTAATTTTCAGTGTTTATATTTTAGGAGGTTTATAGGTTTTATTATGTTCATGCACTTATGCAAACTCACCACTGTCTATTACTTCCTACAAACCCTGGAGATGTTACAAACACTACAGATGTTAGGTTCCTGACTTCAGCTGTGGAAATTATGAATATAATTTTGGTCTTTATGAATTTGGCTCTTCTACACATTTACAAATAAAAAAGAAAGAAAAAATGAGGCAACATAGTAGGATTTTGTTCTGGTACCTTGTCCCTCCTATTAGTTTAATAAAACACTAATTTGCCAGAAGGCAGACAGGAAGTATAGGAAGGGCTACCAGAGTAAGAAAGCTCTGGGAATAGGAAGAACAGAACAGAGATGTTAAGGAAAGAAAACTGCCATGCTGCTCTAATAAAAGGTACCAAGCCACATGGCTAAACAGATTAATGGAAATAGATTGAGTTAAGAAGAAAGAGCTAGGTAGCAAAATTGAACCATAAGCTAATCAGTGTAAAATTATTACAAGCTTCTTTGTGTTATTTTGGGACTGCTAGTCCAGATCTTGGGGCTAGTCCAGGTCAGAAACTTATTATAGTGTACTGTGATTGTATGTGTTCAGAATTATAATTATCTCTAGACTCAATCCCCAGTTACCCACTCTTCTTCTAATTATTCTTCTCTAGGAACCCCATTTTCTCTTATAATACCCCTTCTATACTCATGTCTCTTAGTTTTGTTTAAAACAATTAAAGTTAATAAGAAACCACAAAATCTGTTGGTAAACAAAGCAATTCTGAATCAAAAAGAATACTGCTGGAAGAATAACATTACATATTTCAACTTGCTAAGTGTTCCTAACTTTAAAAAGCATGATATTGGCACATAAAATAGACAGATATATTGAAGAACTAGACAGAAGACATACATATCAGACAACTACAAAGATGCCAAAAACAAACAATGAAGAAGTGGTAGAACATGATACTAAAAAAAAGTGGATATCTTCATGTTAAGACACAAATTATATATTATCTCTCATATTGCACTCAGATTAACTCCAAACTAATCAATTACCTCAACTCTGAGATTTATAGAGGAAAGAGTAGGGAGTACATGTCAAGATATAATAGTAGAATTTATTATTTTAACAGGTCTGTGATCAGTCAGATAATCAGGTCAATAAAATTTGAGACTGTATGTAAATCCAAGATTTTGGTGCAGAGGAAAAAAAAAAGGTTCATCAAGCAAAGATGTATTCTGAAGAATGAGTGAAATCTTCAAGTGTCTAGAATATACAAAGAGGAAGAAGAAACTAAACACCTAGAAAACAAACAATGTAAGAACTAGCTGTTGAACTGAACAGGATTCTCAAACAAAGAAATACAAATGGCTCATAGATATTGAAAATGTATCAATAGTCAACATCATTAGTTATTAGAATAATGCAAATTGAAACTACTTGAAGATAATGTATCACACTAGTAAGAACAACTATTATACAAATAATAACAAACTCTAACAAAAGTATGGAAGAAGATCAACAATTTCTTCAGTGGTTATGAAAGTATAACTGCTTTCCGGTTGTATTTCAAATGCTCTCTACAGAGGTATTTAAAACCTGTTCTAAATACCATGTGACATCAGAATAGGCCCCAGAGGTGAACCTACTGCTACTGTTTGGCTAAATGATCATATTGTCAAACTAAATATTTAAATATTTAAATCTACCATAGACTAGTGCTGCTTTCACTTTTAATTAGGAAAAAAAAAACTTTTACAGAGAGAAGCAGTCACAAAGTATTAAGAATATGTTTTTGTTGAGTGTTCAGCCATAAATTAGTAATATATATATTTAATATAATATATTTACTTCACATATTATATTTAATGTAATATATATATTTAATCAGTTTCAACTCACACAAAGGTTCTTGGAATATTGTAGAATAGAGGACATAAAATATAAGAGCTCTATCCAGTTGTCTGCAAAATTTGAAAATGTCATCTTTTTTTAATTTTGAGTAGTACTCCATTGTGTAAATGTACCTGCATTTTAAATTCATTCTTCATTTGAGGGGCATCTAGGTTGTTTCTGAGTTCTGACAATTGTAAATAATGCTGCTATGAGTTTATTTGAGCTAATATCATTATGGTAAAAATGTTCATTCTTTTTCATTTGTGTTTTTGATCTTAGCTAATCTGACAGGTATAAGATGATATCTCAGAGTTGTTTTAATTAGCATTTCTCTGATGGCTAAGAATGTTGAGCAGTTGTTAAACCTCTATCAGATATTTGGAGTTCTTCTGTTGAGAATTCCCTATTTAGATCTGTACTCCAGTTATCAATTGAGTTCTTTAGTCTTTTGACCCTGAGTTATATGAGTACTCTTTATTTTAAAGATCAGTCCTCTGTCTAATGTAGGGATGGTGAACATCTTTTTTCATTCTGTAGGTTGGAGTTTTGTCTTTGGACCGTGTCATTTGCCATATAGAAGCTTCTCAGTTTCTGGAGGTATCATTTATTCATTCTTGTTTGTAATATGAATTCTGGGCGTATTAAATAAAACTCAGAACCAGATATTAAGGAAAAGCTGGAATCTCAGAGAGAGGAAACAGACCACAGTCAAATCTCACCCAGCTGTCTTCCAGCTTCCTCAACCTCATTCCTATTAACTTTTACTGAATAATCTGTCTTCCTATGCCTGACATAAATACCTTCTTCACCCAGTTGTTTCACATCCAGGTTAAGATTAAAGGTGTGAGTTACTACTATTTGGTAGTTACTCCTTGAACTCACAAAAACACAAAAGACCTCTGTCTCTGGACTTATGAGATTAAAGGTCACCATTTCCAGTCTTTCCCCTGTGCTGGGAGCTGGGATTAAAAGCAAGAATTATCACTCTCTGACACTCCTGGATTAACTGTGGGTAGAACTGTGTGAATATCTGTCTCTGATATTCCAGACTGGTTCTATTAAATGTATAACATATTACCACATATCCTCTGTTGTATCAAAAATAAAAAACAAGGTTATAACTAACATAAGAAAACCATGTACAATAGGTAAAATAATTATATACAATATATATAGACAATAATTATGAGTAATATCCATTCCATTAACAATTGATAAATTAAAAAAAATATTTCATTATTTATCCTATTTTGGTGAGTCCAAAGGATTATACTTAATTCACTTTCTAACTTGTATTACTAACTAAAAACTATATTTTGATGTCTTTCAAATTTATACACTTTAACTTCTAAGTGAGTTTCTTTTCTAAAACTGCCACTAGAAAACTATATCTCATCTTCAACTCTCTTAGAGACCCAAGAAGGAATAATTTTAAATAGGTAGACAACATGGGCAAGCAAGCAACTTCCAAAAAAAAAATGTAAGAAATAAATCAGCTGGCTGCCTGTACAGTCACCCAAGTGAAGGACACAGTATTTTCTTGCCCAGTGGTTAACTTTTGTCACAAAGAAGGTCAACTCCGTATGGAGTTTCTTTGATGTTCATAATAAAGGCCATATTCAATGGATCTCTATAGTATTTGAAGACATGTTTGTCTAAAAAACATCTGTTTAATCTTAAAAACATATCTAATATGACTATAAGTCTGATTGCAATGTTGAACTATGAACTTACATTCATTATATCCTAATTAGTTGGTAAAAATAACTTTTAGGGACTAGCAATTTGCATTATATTGTTAAATGAACTGTATAGGTATAATATCTTGAGCAAGCATAGAGATATATGTAAAGTAACAAAATTAACCTCTACCTTATATCAATATATACAATTTGTATACATATACAAAAATTCTAATTAATGTAAAATATTTAAAGCTAGTAATTGCTTTTTAAAAGTAGATTCAATAATCTACCCTCATATCTTATCATATCTGTATCTTCCTTTTTTTCTGTTTTTTTTTTTTAAAAAAGGACATTGAATCTCTCTTGTTTAGCATTTTTCTAACCGTAACCAATAACAATGTTTAACCAATTACCCTAAGCAATGACAATCATCTATAACCCACTGAAAGACCAAAAACCATTCACCCCACCTCCTGAAAATGTGGGTGCAAAGTTCTTAAATTTATTTTCTATGGTCTGGTAGCAGCGGCATCTTTAGGGGATCCTAAAAAGAAAAAGGTTTGTTAATTGTTATGTCCTGAAATAAGTATCTGTACCATTTGTTGTCCAGTCTCTACATAATAGGAAAATGTACAGCTTGTCTCAAGTCCTAGCTAGAGTAGTCTGTAAAACTGATTCCTCTCAAATAGCCATCTCAAAATTGTTTTGAGTAGCTTGTAGTCCAAATCTGGTCTTTGTCATCCTAGTGGCTCTGTTACAGTCCATGTAAAATCATCATTGTAGGAACCCATCTTCCTTTTAGATACTTCAAGTTTAAAATTAGGATTGTCATGGATCACTGTAGAAAACTGATAAGAGACTAAACCCCAACACAATATACAGGAGGCTAAATAAATCCTTTTTTCTATCATTAATATAACTAATTAAATAATACTATATTATTATATAACATTCTAAATAATCATCAATATTATTAATATATGTATGTATATATACATAATCTTGTAGATTTTACTATACATATTTATTCAGCATAGGATTAGTAACAATAGAATAGTTCCTTATTTTTAGTTATTTTTCTGTCCCATGTCAGGTGGCTCTTCTGATATAATACAGAGATTTTGCATTTTTCTTTAACAAGTGTGCTTGGGTTTAGAGAAGAAGAAAACTCTAAAGCCAAACACTCCAACTCTAAAGCCATCTTTAAATTATAATTAAACTGGGATTTCAACTTCTCTTACAAGGAAAGATATATAGAGGTTACACAATGAAATTTTACCCTATAGAGTATACTGGTAGTAATAGGTCTGATATTCTTTTGCTTGTAAATTTTTCTGAATAGCCTCTTTTCTGCTTTAGATGTATGTAGTGGGATTATGTTGTTACATTGTAAATAATTGTCCCACCTACTGGTTAAATAAAAATGCTGATTGGCTGAGACAGACAGGAAGTGTGGGCAGAGTTACCTGACTGGAAAACTCTGGGAACAGTAAGGGCAAAACAGAGATGCTGAAGAGATGCAGGAGAAACCAGCAGAGAAGCCAACAGATGCACAGGACAACTATGCTGCTCTGAGAAAAGGTACTAACCTGCATGGCTAAACAATATAAGAATCATGAGTTAGTTTAAGAGCAAGAGCTAGCTAGCATTATACCAGAGCCATAGGCTGATTAGAATAACATTAATACAAGCATCTGTGTCTTTCTGTGGGACTGTGTTTCTGTGGAACTGCAAGTCTGTAGGACAGTGGGTCAGAACCTCAGGGCAAACCCTGAAAGACCAGGCCAGAAACTAATTACTACAGATGCCTGGATATTCAATGCCTTTTAACTTATTGAAAATGAGTATCACTAGTTTGCTGTAAAGACAAAAACAAAAACCTGCCCCAACCCTTTGTTTCTCTTACAACATAAAAAAAAAAAAAAATGATAATATGAGTGGATGAGCCATCAATTCTTATTTTCATTAAGTTTCTCTGGTTCAAATTGAGTCTTTATTAATTTTGATGGTATCTATCTTTTCTTCACCTGTGGAAACAAAAGCAAAACCCATTCCCCAACATAGCACATGTCCTAGCTTCCTCCATGATGTCAGGGTAAGATTGAACTGGATTTGATATGGGGGCTTTTGAAAGCCCCCTTGGGCATTTCCCAAAGGCAGAAAGTTACTTTGTCCCTTGTTGACCTGCACTCATTAGTCCAATTCTTCCTTTTGCCACACCCTCTACATACTCCAGAAAGGATGGGACGTTCTCTTGAGATACTTCCTAACAAAGGCACTGTTTCTGGGAATTCCTTGTTTACAATCTCTTTTTATGTAAATTTTCCTTCCACAATTGTAATATTTAATATTTTGAGTTTTTCTTATACCTCTAGAAATAACCTCTGCTACCCAGTTATCATCACAGTCACAAGAATCTACATTGTCTCACAAATTCAATCTTCCAAGGGTTCTTATCTTGCTTTTAACAGTCTAGTTATTCTTGTACATTGTGAATTAGCAGTCTCAAAAACCAGTGATTCAATTATTATTTGCCTAGCTTCTGAATCCAGTATCACTCTGATTACCTCTATAGTTAGTCTCTGCAAAAAGTCTGTAAAAGTTACTTTGAGGCATTGAATTACATCTGTGAAGAATTTAATTGTTCTGTCTCTTCAGTCCAATCACATGCATTTAGTGCTGCCATGTAGCATAAATATAGGGTTGGCTTATTGTATAATGTTTGACTTACTATATCAGCATAATCCCCTTCCAAAGAAGTTGGTCTTGGGAAACTTCTATTCCTCTTGCTCTGCTTCTTTGTTCTATTGTTTTAGTCTCCTCCTACACAGGTTTTTCATGATAAAAGTAGCCTAGTCTCCAAGACAACAGTCCTTAGGGGTGATCAGGTTACATGATGACCAACTGTTTATCATTTGTTTTACAAATGTTCAGTGCATACTATATGTTACTATGTCACAATTGCTTCTTTAACTCTTCTTAATTTCAACATTTGTCCTGGAACCCAACTAAATTATGTACTATTTTTATCATTTTGCAATTTTTTAAAGTTACTGAATATATTAATATTGGCTGTTTGATAGCCTTAGGCTGTTTTGTATAATCTCAGAAGACATTGCTGAGATTGACTTGAATATCTTTGTGTTATCTCTTAACAGGCTTTTAAAAGACTTTCTTCTTGAAAGTCTTTATTAACTTTTTAAATGATAAAACAGAAATTATCCAAAAAAATATTTATAATAAACAATACAATAAATATTATGCTAGCCCCATCTAGTTTAATTATCTTTTCCTTTACTGGTTCCAATATTAAGTCTAGAGTGAGGTCACAGAAAGACCAAGCACATTCTATTACCTTAAATAAATTCCTCTTTTTAAAAAAATCCAATTTACTCACCAATCTAGTTTTTAGTGACAATTCAAATAAGTGTAAAGGGGGACAGATACCCAGTATGGCAGCAGCCCAAGGAAGGGTCCAAAAGGAGAAAAATCCTTGCAACCTACCAGGAGAAAGAGGTCAGTGTCTGAAAAACTTACCCAGATGAAAGTGAAAAGGAAACATGTGTTGCCTATTTGCCTAAGACTGGAGGCTAACTCAGAACAGAAAGCCTAGCCAACAGGTAATTATTCCTTTGACTATGTGTTATTCTGGCCATTTCTTTTTTTCTTTTTTTTTTTTTTTATTGAAATTTGTGCCCTAAAGATGAGCACCAAGTATAAGACAAATTCTGGTTGTGTTAAATAAAATTCAGAGAAAGATATTGGGAAAAAGCTGGAATATCAGAGAGTGGAAACAGAGCACAGTAATCTCAACCCACTGTCTTTGGCTTTCTCAGCCTCACTCCTCATCTTCTCTACCAAATAATCTGTTTTCCTATGCCTGCCTTAAATACCTCTTTGCCCAGTTGTTTCACATCCAGGTTAAGATTAAAGGTGTGAGTTACTACTATTGGGAGTGTGGCCTTGAACTCACAGAAACACAGGAAGATCTCTGTCTCTGGATTTATGAAATTAAAGGTGTAGGTTACCACTCCTGGTCTTTCCCCAGGCTGGGAGCTGGGACTAAAGGCAGGCCTTACTACTTTCTTACTCTCCTGGATTGACTGTGAGTGAATCTGTTCTCTGATATTCCAGACTTGTTTTGTTAAATATATAACATACCACCACACTGGTTCTCAGTGTCCCTGCTACTGATGTTATATTTAGAAGATGGTCACCTGTGTCAATGTGTTCAAGGGTATTTCCCACTTTTAAAATCAGGTTCAGTGTAACTAGGTTCATGTTAAAGTCTTTTATCCACTTAAATTTGAATTTTGTACAGGGTGGTAGATATGGATCTATTTGCATTTTCTCTATATACTACCATTCAGTTATGCCAGTACCATTTATTGAAGAGGCTATTTTTTCAATGTATATTTTTGGCCCCTTTCTCAAAAATGAGGTGTTCATAGGTGTGTGGATTAATGTCAGGGTCTTTTATTTGATTCTGTTGACCCACAAGTCTATTTTTTTTTGTCAGAACCAATCTGTTTTTATTACTGTAACTTCAAGTAGACCTTGAAGTCAGGAATGGTGATGCTTCCCCAAGTTCTATTATTAAGCAGGATTGTTTTAGCAATCCTGTGTTTCTTATTATTTCATATGATGGTGAGTATTTTTTTTCAAGGTCTGTGAAGAATTGTGTTGAGATTTTGGTGGATATTGCATTGAATCTATAGATTGCTTTTGATAAGAATTGCCATTTTTACTATGTTAATCCTACCTATCCAGGAGCATGGGAGATCTTTCCATTTTCTGATATTATCTTTAATTTCTTTCTTCAATGACTTAAAGGTCTTAAAGGCATGTCACTTCTTTGGTTAGAGATACTCCAGGATATGTAATGCTGCTTGCAACTAATGTACAGGGTGATGTTTCCCTGATTTCTTTTTCAAACTGTGATACATTTACATAATGGAGTACTATTCAGCACTCAAAAAAGTGATATAAAATTTGCAGGCAAATGGATGGATATAGAGAATATCCTCCTGAATGAGGTATCACAATCCCAGGAATAAAAGCATGTGATGTACTCACTCATTAGTGGACTTTAAACAAAAAGCAAAACATACCCAAGATGCAAAACATAAACACGGAACAGCTTCAGATCTGAAGCACCTTGGAGTGGCACCTTTAAGCCCATTTCCTCCAGATGAACACTTGACCCTGTCTTGATGTTTGAAAGAGAAAAGCAGATATGCCTGGAGTGCATGCTGAACTAAGGTAACTTAGGACCTTGGGACCTTAGCACCTTGGGACCTCCTGCCCTTGCTGAGGAGAAGAAAAAGAGATAGGGAGAAGAAAGAGTGATTGAGAGGGGTGGGACAGGGAAGGGAGTTTGAACAAGGGGATACATGGATAAAAAAATGAGACTTTATTCATAATAAACTTAAAAAAAGAGAAACAAGTAATAAACAATAAGACTGATATCTCTATAAGGCTAGAATTGGGAGCTCACATAATTTGTAGGTCTGAGATAGATTTCAGGTTTTTATTCTTATCTTAATTAATCTCATATTTATATAAATACTTTTTGTGTATTTTTAAATCAAAAAAATTCACTTAATTTTTATAATTTAGACTTAAAATCTAACTTCAAATGAGAAGAAACATTTTGTAGTTCCCCTTATTAGCTGTATTGAAGTGTGCTTGGTACAGGAAAGACTGTACATATAAATCTACTTACGTTGGTTTATAGAACATCTGTCAATACATGTGAAGCCATAAATCATAAATAAAAACAAGAAAAGTCAACACCACCATCATGTTCTGAAATATCCTCTTTCAGGTCTTATAAAAATTATAATAAATATGATAGTACATAAAAAAATGGAGTTCAGAACTAAACAGGGAATTCTCAGCAGAAGAATTACAAATGTCTGAAAGACACTTGAAAAAGTGCTCAATATCGTTATCCATCAGAAAAAAGGGGAATTGAAACAACTTTGAGATACCACCTGACATCTATCAGAATGGCTAAGATTAAAAACAGATGACAGCCTATGCTGGACAGGATGAAGAGCAAGGGGAACACTCCTCCATTGTTGCTGTGAGTGTAAGCTTATTCAGCCACTCTGGAATGCAGTATAGCAGTTTCTCAGAAAACTGGGAATCAATCTCCCCAAGGGTCCCGCAATACCACTTTTAGACATATACCCTAAAGATGTGCATTCGTGCCCCTAATGCATTATCTCGTCTATGTTCATAGTAGCATTATTTGTAATAGCAAGAACCTGGAAACAACCTACATGCCACTCAACTGAAGAATGGATTAACAAGTTGTGGTACATCTACACAATGGAGTACTACTCAGCAGTAAGAAAAAATGATATTCTAAAATTTGCAAGCAAATGGATGGATTTGGAAAATATCTTCCTGAGTGAGGTATCACAAGCCCAGAAAGATAAGCAGGGGATGTATTCACTCACTAGTGGACTTTAAATAAAAAGATGTCATTTTATACAAGAGCTCAAGGCTAAAACCTAGGTAAATGACACAGTGCTTCACTTCTGCATTGATGGCCTCTGTCAGGGTTGTGGGTGAGGAAAGACTCATATTCTTTAAGGGGCTGGCCACAGGGAGTTTACTTTTGCTCCAGTAAGTATATGAGCAGCATGAATGGGCTTTTTTTTTGGTTTTTTTGGGAAATGGGAGATCATAAGAGTGGATACGAAACTGAGAGGACTTATAACTGTGTTTCATGAGTTGCATGATGTAAAATCACCAAATAATAAATAAAAAATTAGTAAGTATTAATAACTAATAAAATGGGGTTGTAGCTCAGTGGCAGACTTCTTCACTATCACACTGTCACATATTTCATCTGCAAAGTCACTAATAAACCAATCAAACCTCCAGCCTTCTCAGGCATGAATGCACAGGACTTTCATGACAGCACTCACAACTGAGGCTGTAAAAGAATTGAAGATTGGACTGGGGTGAATAAGCACATTGAAACAGTCACTATAAAAAAAAAAACAAATAAAAAACTTCTCTTCTTCTACATGCTGTTCCATTTATTCTCTTGCTTTTCTTTGTTTTCTGTTGTATTTACTTATGCCCAACAAACTATATAATTTATTCCCTCAGTGGAAGAAAATAGAGGGTTTTAAAATAATTTTCCCATTAATATGTATCCATTTCACTATAATAGTGTTAATCAAATACAGTTGAAATAAATATTGAACCATTGAAAATATATATTCTAAGTACTCAACTCTAATAAAGAATATCACAGTATACATGATATATTAAGGATGGACCTTGAACAAGGATATACATGGATAGAAAATGTGACTTTATTCAGAATAATAAAAAAGATGCAAAAATACCTTATAATTTATGAAGAGTGATATTTTTTCTTAATGGAGCATAAGTAAACTTCTCACCCCTCATCAAGAAGTTTCCCTTTGCAACAGATGGAGACTGTTTCAAGACCCACAGTTTGTCACAATGTATGGAATTAGTCAATGTAGGAATGACTGTGATCTGCCCAACTTCATCTGATACATCTGCTATGCAAACCTCTCATCTAAAGCTAAGGAAAAACTGTGAAAGAGGAGGTGAAAAGATTATGCGATTCAGAGGCCCAGATACCTGCTACTAAATAGTGGTCCAGGAAAAATGAAATGCAGTCATGAAATCCTAACAATATGGTTACCTAAACAAGACTGAAATAATAACACACTAATAAACATGCCAATATAGACAGAAAAAATTTCAAATGATCCCACTCTAAATGAAGAGATGTAGGTGGTCAATGGCTACTGAGAGGGAAAAGCCATTTTCCTCAAGATTGCTCATTCTGAAGTCAAAAGTTCTGAATATATGTACATGAGAGCAATAATAAGTGAATGTAATAGCTTGTATATATACATGTACATATACATATGTGTATGCAAATATGTAACAATAATGTGGTTGTTGGCTCCCATAAGCTCAAGTGGTACTATTATGAGGTGTGGCTTTGTTGCAGTAGGCACAACCTTCTTAGAGAAAGTGTGTCACTGTGGGTGTGGGCTGTAAGGTCTCATATATGTGCAAGCTATGCCTGGTGTCTCAGAACACTTCCGGTTACCTGCCGATCTAGATGTGGAAAGCTTAGCTCCTTTTCCAGTATCATGTTTATGTGCATGCTGCCATATCCCACCATAATGATAATGAACTAAATCTTTTAAACTCTAAGCCACCCAATTGAATGTTTTCCTTTATAAGAACAAAAAAGAAAAAGAAAGTATATGTTCTAATCCTTGACTTATTATTTGTTTGTTAGGTTGGCTGGTTTGGTTTGGGTTAGGGTTTTGGTTTAGGAGACAGACTTGACATATAACACAGGATGGATTCAATTTATTTTGTCACCAGAGTGACCTTATACTGATACTTCTTACCTCTATCTCCCAAGTGTTGAGACTATAGACTTTGGCCAAAATACCCATCATTCAATACACACAGACAAAGAATTGAATCATCACAATAACAATATATAGTAACCAAAAGTGGAATATCTCACTATAATATTTATGAGATAATAAGCGAATTAAGACATAGATGTATATACATTTAATGAAACAATATTCAGATCTGCAAATGGGTATGTATTTGACTGTAACTGAACTTTGCAGTAATTTTCCTAAGACAAAAACACCAGACACAAAAATTCACATGTTGTGTTGATTACACTGATATGAAAGTCACTGTACATAAATACATACATAAAACAGAAAATAAAATAGAATTTGTAAGTGCTTGGAAGAGGGTTCTCAAAAGTGGGTATTGTTGGAAACCAGATTTCTTTTAAGGAAGTAGAAATACATTAATATTTTTGAGAGGTAATGGTTTATGCAACACAGTGAATGTGTTAGTTACAACTGAACTGTATAGGTTTATGTTATTTTATTTTTATAGCAATAAAAAGAAGATTAAATTTTCTAATAAAAAAAATTAGGTAAACCTGAGATGTCTCAGTAGTTGAGAATACTTACTGATCCTTCAGACAACCCAGGTTTGTCTCCCAGAATGTATGTGGTGCTTGACAACTGAGTATAGGACAGCGATTCTCAACATGTAGGTCATGACCCCAACAGGGATTGAAGATCGGATAACCTGCATATCAGATATTTAGACTATAATTCATAACAGTAACAAAATTAGTTATGAAGTAACAACAAAATAAGTGACATGAGAAACTATATTAAAGGGTCACAGCATTAGGAAAGTTAAAAATCATTTTCTTTGAGCATTGGAAAATACATTATGCACATTAACTTATGCAGAAATAAACACATATATAACATGTTTAATAAGCACATATAGACTGCATGAGGTCCTGAGTTCAATTTTTACTTCAGAAAACTTATAAAAGTTAAGTTACATTTGAAAACAATCTTATAATTAATAAACTGAATATTAGTTTTAAACCATCCAGGTTAGGCATTATTTAAGCTACAAAACAGTAAAATGAGAACAATAAATAGTATATTGTTTACAATACATATTGCTTAGCATTTGTGACAAAAGATATGTAGCATTTGGTCTGCTTGCAAATATGATTTTTGCTGAACAGAATTTCTGACCTTTAGCAAACCTAGCATTAACCAATGAACAAAGACCATTGGACTAAAATTCTTTGCTAGTGTCCAGTACCAAGTGCTGGCTGCAGAGTCCCAGCGCACTCTGGAGGGGGGGCAGATAAACTCTGCCTGTCACCATACCCACAGCTCCTGCTGAGGGAATTTGCATGGCTAGCCACCACCACCTCAAACTGAGCAAACCTACAACTAGAGGGGTCTCTGAAGGACAGACTCAGACCCCACACAGAGGTGAGGAGGGGTCACAAGTGCCTATATCCCAGCCAGGGAGGGAGAGCTGAGCTCCCACTGGTTCCGGTTTCGCTTTCAGGACCAAGTGCTGTCTGCAGAGTCCTAGCACACTCTGGAGCACGGGCAGATAAACTCTACCTGTCACCATACCCACAGCTCATGCTGAGGGAATTTGCATGGCTACCCACCACCACATCGATCTGAGCAAACCAATGACTACAGGAGTCCCTGAAGGGTAGATTCAGACCCTGCCCAGAGAGGTGACAGGAAGCACACAAGCCCGAGTGCCATAACTGACCAGGAGCCATCTAATCGTGAACCACTGAAGCCAGTTCAAAAATTGAACTCAGGACCTCATGCAGTCTATATGTGCTTAATAAACATGTTATATATGTGTTTATTTTTTCCACGTCAGTGCAAAAAAATTACATAATAATACAAAGAACAACATGGTAACTCCAGAAGAGAGTGGCTGTCTTACAAATACAAGACCTGAACTGAGCAATGAAGAGGAAACAGAAGGAAGCAACACCAAAGATTATTTTTTGATGATCATCGAAGCACTCAAAGAAGATATGAAAAAAAGCCTTAAAGAAATAGAAGAAAATACAAACAAAAAATTGGAAGAGATGAACAAATCTATGAGAGAAACATGCCAGGAACTAAAAGCTGAAATAGAAGCAATAAAAAAGGCAAAACATGAGACAAAGATGGAAATAGAAAACCTGAAGAAAAAAGCTGGAACAACAGATACAAGCATAACAAACAGAGTTCAAGAGATGGATGATAGAATCTCTGAAGTGGAAGACTCAGTAGCTCAAATAGATATATCAGTCAAAGAAAATAGTAAAACTAAAAAAGCCATAACTCAAAATGTTCAGGAAATCTGGGACACCATGAAAAGACCTAATTTGAGAATAATAGGAATAGAAGAGGGAGAAGAATACCAGCTCAAAGGCACAGATAATGTTTTCAATAAAATCATAGATGAAAACTTCTTCCCTTACCTGAAGAAGGAAATGCCTATAAAGATACAAGAAGCTTAAAAACACCAAATAGATATGATCCCAAAAAAAGTCAGCGCCCCACATTATAATCAAGCCACAAAACATACAGAACAAAAAAAAAAATTTAAGAGCTGCAAAAGAAAAGGACCAACTCACATATAAATGCAGACCCATCAGAATAACGCCTGACGATTCAATGGAAACGATGAAAACTAGAAGGGCTTGGTCAGAAGTTATACAGACACTAAAACAGCATGGCTGCCAAACTAGAATACTATAACCTGCAAAATTATCAATCACCATAGATGGAGTAAACAAGGTATTTCAGGACAAAGTCAGACTGAAAGAATATCTATCTACCAATCCAGCACTACAGAGAGTATTAGAGGGAAAACTCCAACCTAAGGACCCCAGATACACCCAAGAAGTCACAAACAACCAATAAGTTCATAGAAGAATACCCTAGAGAAAGGAAATACAAACAAGTTGCCACCAAAAATGGCAGGAAATATGAATCAATGGTCACTAATTTCCCTTAATATCAATGGTCTCAACTCTCCTATAAAAGGTCACACACTAACAAGATGGATACAACAACAGAAGCCATCCTTCTGTTGCCTACAAGAAACACACCTCAACTGCAAGACAGACACAGGCTTAGAATAAAGGGTTGGGAAAAGATTTTCCAGTCAAATGGTACTAAGAAACAACCAGGGGTTGCAATTATAATATCTAACAAAGTAGACTTTGAGCTAAAAGCAATTAAAAGGGACCAAGATGGTCAATACTTATTCATCACAGTAAAAATTGGTCAATGTTTCAATCTTAAATATTTATGCCCCTAATATAAGGGCACCTACTTATGTAAAAGAAACACTGCTAAAGCTTGAATCCCACATCAATTCTTACACCCTAATAGTGGGAGACTACAATATCCCACTTCCAACCCTGGATAGATCAACCAGACAGAGCCTCAACAGAGAAACAAGGAGTCTGAAGGAGGTTATGATGCAAATGGATTTCGTAGATATCTACAGAACCTTCCACCCAAAGGCAAAGGAATATACATATTTCTCAGATCCTCATGGAACTTTCTCCAAAATTGACCACATAATTGGTCATAAAGCAAATATCAGCAGATACAAAAAAGTGGAAATAATCCCTTGTAACATATCGGACCATCAGGGCCTAAAGTTAGAGTTCAACAACATCAAAACCCAAAGAAAGCCTACCAACTTATGGAAACTTAACATCAATCAGCTGAACCATCTCTGGGTTAGGGTTAGGGTTAGGGTTAGAGTTAGGGTTTAGGGTTAGGGTTAATGAGGTATTGAGTGAGCTTAATAGAGGGATTTAATATTATAAAGTATAATTATAAAAGATCATAATTTAATTATTTGTTTTATAACTAATATGCTAACATAAAGAATTTAAATGATATTCCTGGAATCAGTTAGTAGCTACAGTTTTTAATAATATTGGTAGAAGTCAAATATAAATTATGCTATGTAATAAATTGTCAAGTGTTCTGATTTCTTTTCTTCTCATCAAAAAAAAAAAAAAAAAAAAAAAAAAAAAAAAAAAAAAACCTAGTATTTCTCTATTTAAGGCCATGGGATTTTAAAGTACAACTCCCAGGATAAATGGTCTGGAGATTTAGGTCACCAGCCATAAGGTGGTCACCAGATTATATTGTGAGGTTGTAGATAGACCATTAGTAAGAAGCACTAAAGTCACAGAATCCAGAAGGAAGACACTTTCTAAAAGTTAAAGTATTAATGAAAATACGACTTTCTAGTACTTGAGGATACTTTGTAAGTAGACATTAATAGCACACTAAAGTTAGCAGTTTTTTCCTTGTCCAGCTAATAATATATACAGTATCCCTGCTACATTCAGAGCTCCCTATCTTCATTACTATTTTTCTTTATAACATACTTTTGAGCATTCATTCATGCTGGGCTTCTCAAAGCAAATTTGGAAGCTGTATTGCACTGTATTGTATAACCCTAGGTTTCATTTGTTTTTAAAAACAATTTTGGGGTCTGGATTATATTTCCTCAGAAACTAATGAAAATGTTAAAAAAAATAATACTGGAAAGAACAGATGAAAGCAGGAAAAGTGCTAATACATAGGTTCTAAGGACTTGACCACACCACAGAAAGATATTCTGAATGTGGTGGCAGCTAGGGGTTTGAATCTGAGGAGATATAATAAAACTCAGGAAATAGTCATTCTTGTTCTACCTTTTTTTTTTCCTTCTTTATTTTGTATTTATCAAAAAAAACACAGTAAAAAGAATTTAAAATGTGGAAGAGTTAACAATAACTATACAGAGGATAAGAATGATAAGCATGGCTTATCAAGGGTGGAAATTCAGAGGGAAACTTGTTTTACCTTTGATTCTGTTCTTTTGCTTGTTGTGTGCCTAGAGCCTGGCCCTTCTGTCAGACTTAGCAGTAAGACAGTTTCAATGCAGCAGCATACCAAGCCTTTGCATTTTTATTTCAATTACTTTCATTGTATCCTTTATGTCTTGCTTTATTCTGCCTTCTCTTCTATTTCCTTACTTTGCCAATGTCCCTTCTCTCTTGGTTCTTCTCCTTCTGTATCAATTGAATAGATGGCTTGTTTTAAAGTAAGTACCAATAGACTGCTCATAAGGGTGAGTTTTTATGTTGGTGATGAATCTGTTATTGAGGACCATGTTTGTAGAGTGAAATATATTTTGAAAATAATTTTTGTCACAATTTAAATCTTTATTATAAATTTAATTGCTAGTTTGCATAAATGTGATTTCACTCCTTTGAATTTACAGATCTGTTTTTCTTGAACCTATTTTGTATTTACAAATTTACTTTTATTATTGATATAAGATTCTTTTAAACCATTTAAACAATGCAAGAATATTGAACTTAGAAAATGAAAGCCACATAGAATTTCCCTTTGAGCCCTCCCCATTTTTTTTCTTGAAGAATAGATAAATTCAAACATATGCAAAAATAATATTATATTTATACTTTCTCTTTTTTCAGTTACATATAAATACCCCTAGATTTCCATATGTTGAACTATTTGGGTGAGTTTTAAAGTTTTACATTATTTCTTTGTGTGTATATACTGAGATTAATACATTCATTATTTTCACCTTTAACTATATTTTCTGTGTGAATACATTTGTCACATATTTAACATTCACTCTTGTAATAATGTCTACATTTTAAAATCTACTAAATATCAATTTATAGTGCAAATACAATGTACAAAATGAGATTTTATTTTGAAACCTTAAAAATATTGGGGATCTTTTGCTGATCTATCCATTCTGCCTTTCCAAATCTCTCCATTTCTTCCCATATTGATTGGCAAAACAGTTTGAGAATGACTAATGATGAATATTAAGTTCTATTTAACTTGTTAAGTGTATGTATTGATCTTGTGAGTTCCCCACAAAAGTGTTAACGATTTTTCCAAGCAGATACCTTTTTGGTAACATGTTGACAATCTTATGGTATTTATATTCAGAATGAATGATGACTATATTTTATATACCTATGAAGATAATAAGAGAGAGTGACTGGGAGGGGCAAGAGGGGGAAGGGAGTATGAACAAGGGAATACATGGATAAAAAAATAAGACTTCATTCAAAAATAAAGGGCTAGAACATAGTTCAATGACACAGTTCTTCACTTCTGCATTGATGGCCTCTGGCAGGGGTGTGATCTTGAAGAAGGTCATATTTTGTTTAAGGAGTGGGCTATAGGATGTTTACTTATGCCCCAGTAGATAACTGAACATCATGAATGGGCTTTTTTTGTAAATGAGGAGATCATAAGAGTGAGTATGAAACTGAACGAATTGATAACTGAGTTTGATGAGGTGTATGATGTAAAATCATCAAATAATAAAAAAGGAAAAAAAAAAGAATAAAACCAGTTCATTAACTAGGTATTGGGCATGAGGGATTATGTTATAGTACTGTAGTTATTTTATACTTTATTGAAATGTTCTTGCTGTTGTTTGGTTCAATTAGTAACTTTGAACTCATATTTAGTGAAAGAAACTGTTTAGGGTGGGCATTAAAGCTTAGCTCTTCCTTGCATATGTATGAGGCCATACATTTGATCCCTAATACCACAAAAAGAAAGAAAAAATTTCTAAACCCAAATCACAGTAAAAGATTGTATCATTTTTAGCCATTATTAGTATAAAAGATACAGAATGGGTATATGAGGTTGGAGAACTGCTTTTTATGATTTCCTGAGACTGGAGTCATTGAAGTTAATAAAATATTGAATTTGCGTAGAAACTCCAATTATCTTCTGAATCACTAGAGATGGTTCAGGATAGGTGCTTGTTTGTTCGGATATATTCTCCTTTTCTGAAAAGTATCTTTATAAAAGTCAGTTTTTATAAAGTATGTTTTTATAAATATTTTCATGACAAGATACATTTTTAAATTCTATCTGTTATATAAACTGAATCTGTTCTTTGTTTGTTTGGTTGCTTAGATGATTGGTTGGTTTGGTTTTTTGAAGCAGGGTCTTACTACATAGCCTAGCTCTCCTTGAACTCCCTCTATAGACCAGGCTGGCCTCAAATTCATAGGACTCCCTGCCTCTTTTCTCCTAAGTGCTGAGACTAAAGGTGTGTGCCACTATGCCCAATGAGAAGAATTCTTTATTCATCATAATTTGAGCTATCAGTTGTACTTTCTATTTTTTTAAAGTAGATTTAAAATTTTTTAATTTGTACATGTTGATATATGATGATTTTGAGGTATGTATTGAACAAACAAAAGAAAATATCTAGACATATATGAAGATATGTCTTCTCTGAGTATTAGTGTGAAATGTAGCTAGAATGGACCACAGTTGTATCTCCAGACTACATTTTAGTCATTCTCTCTCTGTATTATCTATATTTTTCACTTTTACTGTAATGAGAACGGGGTAGAAGAGCAGAAAAGCACTTTAACCTACTGCCTGCTTTCAGTTACATTTTTTTCTTAAGAACACAAACATTAAACTATTCTTTTGTATTTTCATCATAAAAAATCAAAAGAATAAAAATAGAGAAAAAAGAGAAAATTTAAACACTTGGAAAATAAAAACAAGGAAGATAAGAAATAAACCTCCTGTGGGATTATGCTTTTGTAGACTGTAAATATTTGTCACTGCAAATGTTGGTTTAACAAAATGCTAATTAGCCAAAAGCTAGGCACACAGAAAGTATAATTAGGACAACCAGACAAGGAGAATTCTGGGAAGAAGATCAGGGTAGATGCCAGGCAGACAGAGAAGACAAGATAAAAAAAATGCAGCACTAAGAAAAAGGTACCAAGCTATGTGGCTAAACATAAATAGAATTATGGGCTATTTTAAGTGTAAGAGCTTGTCATATGCCTAAACTACTGGACCAGAATTTTCTATAAAATTAAGCTTCTGAGTCAATTAATTGGGAAGTGGTTGATGGGTATTTGGGAGTTATTGGAGGGCAGAATATTCTGACTATATAAACCAATTTTGAAAACTTTGTTAGAGCTTTTTTTTTTCTTTTTTTTTCACACTGAAACTTTGTGGTTTAATAGGAAATTTGATTCATCCACACAGTTAGGCATCTGATATACGTATATATTTTGTATTTCAGAATATCAATATTATAAATATTTACACAACCTTTAATTTCTTTAGAGTTTTATTATATGACCTTTAAAAAAGGCATCTCTTGACATACACATCAGTGATTGTTCTAGCATCCTTGCTCAATTCTTCTCTATTTTATGTGGTATTTACAATATAAATTTTCTACCTGTGCCTATACGGCAGGGCCTCCTAACATTACCTCTGCAGTGCTTATCTTTGGTAATGTCACTTACTAGATATCTATAATGAACAGTGTGTTAAACCTGACTTCCTCATTTCATTCTCAGAGTATCATAATACAGGGAATCAGCCATGAAGTAGAGTGGTGACATAACAATGACAGTAACACAGAGGCTGGAGGGAACCTTACTGGTGTCTGTAAAGAGGGAGTTCAGATGTAGGATAATCAGTTATCTATTGCATTGAGACATGCAGAGTCATTGAAACTTGAGATTAGTGTTCTAATTGAACTGCAGGCTGGTACCACCAAGATCTGCTTCTCACTGCATCAATACAAAGACATCCATCCCGTTGCACTGAGGTTTTAAAGCAGATGCTGGGTATCTGAATTTAGATCTTCATGCTTGTTCAGCAAGCACCTTACTCAGTGAGTCATCCCTGGAGCCCTATGTCTTTTTTATATCAAAATGATCATTTGAAGTCAATCAAACAAATAGAGTTTGCAAGTTTCATTTGTTGTAGCTTGGTGTGAATAATTCATCAACTCCCTAACACCCTATTTTTTTCCATTTGTGCTATAGCAGATTTCTTGGAGTCCTTTTTAATTTTCTATTTGGCTATTTGAAAGTAATTATTATGATCAAGCAACTACTTATTAAACTTCATAAACTTATTATTGGTTCAAGTAAAAAATAAAATTCTAATAATAGATTCAAAATATGTCTGACCTGTCTTCCATTTTGATCTCTATTACTCTTGTTCTTGCCCATTTGTCTATCTATCTTGGCTTTTTGTGTGAACCAATTCCAAAGATTGCAGCTCTCTACATTCTCTTGAAAAAGCCTTGATATTAACAAAGCAATTATCAGTGAATGAATGTGACTGTGATGACTCATATAGCTGTGATACTGTACTGTTCTGTTTCATAAGTGTATTGTCAGAGTAGATACTGCAATGTATTTAACTCCTGATGAACTAACAATTCATTTTTCATGTGAATTTGACACACTTTCTGGCATGTGGTCAATAATTATGTACTATTAGTAAGACAAATAAATGAGTTAAGGAATTTTCAAAATGATTTGTAGTGATAATAAAATCTTTTTTGGTTTTAATTTACTTAGAAAATTGTCTGAATTATTTTTCAAACTATTTATATATAACAAATTCTTTTTAAAACTCTTGTTTTTGGTCTCTTAGGTAACAATACACAAAGTAAATGCTTAAAACAAATTACACAGAGGTGTCTGAATTTGTGTTTCTGGGACTTTCAACATCTAGACCAATACAGCAAATCTTCCTTGCCTTTTCATTGGTGCTTTATATAGTTATTGTAATGGGAAACTCTCTTGTTGTGTTTACAGTCACCTTTGACCCGCATTTACATTCCCCTATGTATTTTCTGTTGAGAAACCTCTCATTCATTGATTTATGTCTTTCCACTTTAACTGTTCCCAAAATGATTTCTGATCTGTACTCTGGGCACAATACCATCTCATTCCAAGACTGTGTCATTCAGATATTTGTCCTTCATGTCCTGGGGGGAACTGAGATGGTACTGCTGATAGCCATGGCCTGGGACAGATATGTGGCCATATGCAAGCCCCTCCACTACCTGACCATTATGAGTCCACAGATGTGCCTTTTGCTTCTGTCTGGTGCTTGGGTCATTGGGTTCCTGCATTCAGTGGCCCAATTAGCTTTTGTTGTCCATTTGAGATTCTGTGGTCCTAATAAGATAGATAGTTTCTACTGTGATCTTCCTCAGTTTATTAAACTGGCCTGCACAGAGCTATACAAAATGCAGTTCATGGTTACTGCCAACAGTGGGTTTATTTCTGTAGGCACCTTCTTCTTACTGATTATCTCCTACATTGTTATCCTTTTCACTGTAAAGAAACATTCATCAGGTGATTTGTCCAAGGCCCTCTCCACACTTTCTGCTCACATCTCTGTTGTGGTTTTGTTCTTTGGACCATGCATCTTCGTGTACATGTGGCCATTTCCTACTGTTCCAGTGGATAAGTTTCTTGCCATTCTGGACTTCATGATTACACCCATCCTGAACCCTGCCATATACACACTGAGGAATAAAGACATGAAGGTTGCAATGAGGAAGATGATTAATCAGCTGCTCAATCTGAGGAAAATGTTCTAATCTACTGAAGCAAAACTGCATCTTTTGATTGCTCTCCTAGAAGCATAGCTAAAGACTGCTATGTTGAGACAATTTATTTTTCTTTACCCAGCAGTTTAAAAACATTAGATAGTTTATGTCAATTTAAGCAGCAATAATGGCATACTTAAGTGGAGCTGAGTATTCATTTTGTGATGACTATACTTTTATTATCCATAGAAAAGCTAAACAGGAAACAGTAAATTTTCATTCACAGTATGTATTTTCAAACCTGCTTTTATAAGTTGATATGTATCTTCCTGTCTTTCTCAAGAAAAAAGAATTTTGTATCTCATTAGACTTACATTTTGACAAGCAAAATATGTTTATTTTATATGCTGATTTAGGATACTCAGTACATTTTTTCTTACATTATACTATCTACTGCCTCAACTTGGTATGTCGGCTTGTGTTGACTACTCAAGGGAGGCCTTACCCCTTTTAAGGAGTTGATTGGGGAGGGGAAAGGTAAGAGGAGCAGAAGAATGTGAGGGAGCAAGAACAGTAGATGCTATGTAAAAAAATTCTTAAATATAAAAGAGGAAAACAGAAAGAAATGTAAAGCATTAAATACATTTTTTTT